>PVKM010048988.1:0-11379 GCA_004027735.1 Carollia perspicillata
AAAGCGCTGTGTGTACTTTGTGTTACGCAGACCGTTTAAATGGTGCTGTACTCAAGAGCTGAGGTTTAACAAAAGTAATGATTTTTACTGCTTCATCAAGGATATTCTCAAGTGAAAGTGGGTGTTTCCATCTGTTGTTTTGTCTTCCTTTTCACTGTGAGAGTGTGTTGATGGAGAATGCAATGATCACTATTTTATCTATCATTGCTTTTGATCATCAGTGCAAATGTCAACATAGTGAAAGAGCAACCAATGTCTTAGTATTGTTTTAAAAAGTTGTTTTGCTTTATGGACCCCCTAAAAGGATCTTGGGAATTCCCAGGGGTCCCTCCAAGTTGAGATCCACTGCTCTATATCACCTTTGTTCTAACACGCCCACAGCCAATTGAAATCCTGAACAAGAGACTCAGTAAGTCCAAAACTCATTAGGAGGGCCAGCCCCTTTGTTCTCACCATGTACTTTGTTAACAAAGTACGTAGCCTGCAGGGAAGCCTCGGAAGTCACTTTCTTTCTAACTTATCCAAAGATAGCTGTGGCCCATATGGAGGAAACTAGACTGTGAACTGCTCCCAAACACATACTGTTTCTTGGGCCAAGAATACTCCTTGACCCTTCCCTACCCCTAACTACCACATGATCTTCAAGTTTCAGTGGAGGCATTCTCTTCTGGGAAGCTTTCTCAACCCCCCTCAGGCTGTATTCCCATAGCATCGTGTTTACCATCGAGGGGAAGGGTTAGAGAACAGCATTGTTCAGTGCCTCCCATATTTCAGTCACCATGCAGGATATTTAACACTGAATGCTTACAAAAACTTCGTGAAATAACTTCACAGATGAGGAAACCAAGGTTTAGAAAGGCTGAGCAATGTAGCCAGTAAGAGGGAGAACTGTCTGACTCCAGAGCGTGTGTTCTCTGTGTCTGACCATGGCTCAGTTTTCGTTGCTTAGAGAAATGTGATTTAGTTAACAAAATTTCCCATCTAATCGTGTTTTTTTAAGATTTTATTTATTTATTTTTAGAGAGAGGGGAAGAGACAGAGAAAGAGAGGGAGGGATACATCGATGTGTGGTTGCCTTTTATGCACCCCCTACTGGGGGCCTGGCCTGCAACCCAGGCATGTGCCCCGACCAGAAATGGAACAGGAGACCTTTCATTGCGTAGGTCAGCACTCAGTCCACTGAGCCACACCAGCCAGGGCTCTAGTCGTTTATGAAATGATTTAAATCAATAATCTCTGATTCCTTTTAGCATTACAATTGTAAAATTTAAAAATTGCATTAAAGGTTTATAAATCTTGGCTTTTTTAAGAGGAACTGATCTTTTATTTGGCAATCTCTACAGAGATAATCATCATTTTTTACATTTTGTGGAAAACCAGAGAGGCTGGAGGAAAGGCTGAAATGGAGATGGGATAGGGAAGGAGGAGAGAAAGGAAAGATATATCCAGTCCATTTGTAGAAATCACCAGATGGCCGGAGAACGAAATTAAAGTAAAGTCACACTATCCAAGGGCATAATTTTGAAAACCAAGGTGGAGAAATTTGTCCTACCAAAAAATCAAGATCTATTATAAAGCTATAGTAATGAAGACACAAAAAGCATAGACCACAAAGAAAATGTTAATAAATGTGACTATTTTAAATATTAGTACTTCAGTATATCAAATGACACGCCACAGAAAAGCTGAACAGGCAAGATACCAACTAGACAAAGAGACCTGTAATACACAGAACCAACACAGGATAAGTGTTCAAGATATACAAAGAATTTCTATAAATCTGTATAAAAAAGACAAGTAATCCCTTTGTTCTCCAAAAGGACAAAAACTATAAGCCTATATTTCACAGAGGATGAAACATGAATGGCCAATCAATAAACAGCTATTAAGCCTCCTTACATAATCAGGGAAATGAGATTTCACACCCACCAGACTATCAAAAATTACAAGTGTTGGGATGTTAAGTGTTGACGAGATAGTGACACAGTACACGTAGTACCTGGCAGTGGAAGCATAATGTGGTTAAACCGCTTTGAAGAATAAATTAGTGGTAAACAGAAAAAGTGAATATTCATTTACTTTTGAGATATGATCCAGAAAACTCAAGCACATGCGGATGAACAGAGATGCAGGAGAATGTTCCTAGGAGCGAGGTTACTAACAGCAGTCAGTGATCAACAAGCGAGATGTCCCTCAACCTGAAATTCACAAATATGGTGTGACCATGCGCTGTCACACCAGACAGCAGTGAAAATGAACAAACCGGAGCTAAATGTATCAACGTGGACGAATCTCAGACACAAAATTTTGAGAGAAAAAGCAAGTTTCAGATCAATACTCATAGTATAACAACATTTATATATAAAGTTTTAAAAAAATGGGTACTACTCCTATATATTATTTAGGGATACATACACGTGTATTAAAAATACACAGAGTTGCCTGCAAATGATAAGCACCAGGAGGAAGCAAATGCGGGGGGGAGGGGCAGGCACACAGAGGGCTTTGATTTTATTGCAAATGTTTCATTTCTTAAGATAAGAAGCGAGTAGAGGTGTTTGTTGCATAATTTTTTACAGGGGTTTGTATATGTCATAACACATTTTTAAAAACCCAAAGGCAAATGTCTAAAAAGTCATTCTTTAGGTGTGACAATAAATATATTCTCTAGGCAGCCAAGAATTTTTTTTTCTATATTAAGAATATTGGATTTTAACTATCGAATTGCACTCAAGAATAGTTTTAGGCAAAATAACACAAAACCTCATTCTCACTAGTTAAGTTTCACATTATGTGCCTTCTGGATTAAACTAATGCAATGCGGAATCCGGCTTAAGTCACGTGAGGTCAGGGGAAGAAAAAATAATGATACCTGGAAAATAGCATGGGGAAACAGACCCCGTGTGCACACAGTTTATTTGTTCAGGCTTGTAGCAAGGAGTAAGGGAAACATGAAAATACCTGGTCATAAATTGTCATGTAAAAGACAAAGAGAAACTCTGGAATATTATGAAACTATAAATTACTTCTGCTGAAAGGGTAGAATTTGCAGTATCCCCTTAACCGAGGTTTCACCTCCCCACTTTTGACAGAACAACTCCTGTTCTTTGGAGAAAAACACATGAAATAAATGTAAAACCCGAGAGGGAAATCATCTAATGTGTACACCACCTGCCTAATAAAATGAGAATAAATTTGGCTTTTTGGCTAAGTAGATTTACTTATGTTTTAACTTAGTTAGAGGCACACGCCATCTAAATTACATATACATTATACATTTTTATTTCACAAAGCCAACGTGAAGGGACAAAAAACAACTTCAGAACGTTTAAATGGGTTGCTTTCCAAGCAGACACCGCACAATAGAATTCATACTTCTAAAATAAGCCACAGTCAGCTCTTAGCTTAACATGGAACAGTGTCCATTTATTAATAACACTAATGGGATTCCGAAACGGCACAGTTGGAGGACACCGGATCAGTCCTGGGATCTCCGACTGTAAGGGCTGAAGCACAGGGCTGCCCCGCCGTGTACTTTTGCTCCAGACAATGCCAGCAGCTTAGTTACGGAGCTAATGGCTGCAGGTACCAAACAACGACTCTTAAAAGTAAACATCTCTACTCTTTTAAAACTCTCTTTCTCCCAGATCCTAGAAGGCAGCAGTCCTCGTGAAGAGCTACCTGCAAAACCCTTCCTTTGAAGAAATACACAAATGAGTCAATCCCTGTTAAAGGATTTGCTAAAAACGAAGTTCCAGGAAGCCACGTAAAAATGATTTGTGAGGGTGCTTGATGCCTGACATTTAAAAAAAATACCCCTTCTATGCCCCATTTCAAAAAAATGCATCTGCAGGCAACTCGACTGCTATTTAAGGCCAAATGCTGGTCTCAGATGTGTATTTGAGGCGTCTACTCAATCTGGAGTTTACTATAGCCAAGACCTAAACCATAAAAATAGAGTTGGTAATGAAAACAGGGCAAACTTCAGAGTCAGGGCCAGATCCCTATCCTGACGCCTCCAGCACCTCTCACTCGTGAGGCGTCGCTGCCAAACGGAGCTGTGAGTGCCTCCTCCCTGGCCAGTGTGACTCACCCCACTGGAACCCTGCAGCACCTTTTGCAGTTGTGTTTGGGAAGACATGAAGCTAGAACTTCAAAAACCTGTGCTGAGGGCGTGGCTTTGGCTCCATTCACTATATTAGATGATACAAGCAAGTATATATTTTCCAACATTCTGCATTCTGTACAAGAGAGAGAATGGCCAGTATTTGAGTGTCAAAATAGAACCTCTTTTTGGTGCCGATTGGCTTTTATTTTGATGGTTGGGAAGAAAAATTACAAGGAGATTAATTCAACAAGCATTTACTCTGAAAAATAATAGCCATCATTTTCTTTTTTGAGGGCTTACAAGTTAGCCACTCTGCTTAGTGCTTTTCTGACCCTGAACTGTGTGATCCTCCTAACATTGCCAACAATATGACTATTATCTCTGTTTTATAAATGAGAAAACTGAGGCCCTGACGTTAAGCAATCAGATCTAGATCACAAATTTACTAGGTGGCAAACATTAAAACCATTTGCACTACACTGCAATGCTTCTTCGGAGCTGTTTTGTACATAAACTACTAAGTAACACTTGGATCCGCTAAAACACATCTTGTTTCCCTAAATAATGCACTGCAGTGGCAGGTTCCGAAACCTCCGTTCTGCAGTGGGGATAAAGTACAAGGCGGTTGGTTATTTAGTTTAACATTACACTGTAAGGAAGAGCTGTGGGCTTGACTTGACCCTTTGACTCTACTGCTCTAAGAAAGTTATAAAATACTCCTTATATGACTCCTTATTCTACCCCTGTGTTTGATCTGACAGCAATAGTTTACAAAGCCTCCTTTGTTTCAAAACAATGTTAAGTCATAGGAGGGAGAAAATTAGTCCCCCCCCCAAAGTCATGTACAAATAAAGTGGCTAAAAATACCAAAAAAAAAAAAAGTATGAGCTCTTTTTGGAATTCATTGAAAGAATTATTACAGTATCTATATCCCTTTCCATCAACCTTCCCATCTGGAATTTATTTTTTAGGCACTCATTGCTTCTCACAGGTTCAATGTTACCCATTTCACACCATTTAACTATTGAAAGCACTTGAAATTCCGGACCCTAGAAGCAGAGCCCGTGTCTTTCCCGGTGATGCAGCTAATGTGTCAGACTTGTAAAATAGCTCTTAGTGGCGGGCCTCCATTTAGAGACAGACGGAAACTAGCTTTAAATACTTAGAGCTTTAATATCTAGTCCATTACACTGAAGCAGGGCCTTGTAAAGAGTCAATTATGGGATACTTCTGATTTGATCCACATGCAAGGGAAATCCGCTTCTTTGGCTTTAAATCCCTGTTATAAGTGTCTTGTTTAAATAATTAGTGACACTTTTTCTTTGATCAAATTGATTCATATTGTTATTCTTCTATGCTAACTTAAAACTTAATCCATGTGAAAGTCTAGGGCAGATTTGAATCTCTCCTGGAGGAAGCTTTCCCCCAAGATGGAGTTTTCCAGAAAATATTAATTGATCGAAAATAAATTTATTTTTCTATCAGGGACTTGTGAGTCAATCACAAGCCAATGTTATTTTTTGTATGTGATGTATTTCCTACATACGCACACACACAATACATAATACATGCTTAATAGCATGTTAAGCAACTAATATCATAGAGAACTCTTAAAGGCAATCAAAGTAATCTCGTATCATGGCTTGGGGCTAAAAAGTTCATGTGGATCTGCAACAAACTGCCAAAGGGTTAATATCCTTAATATTAATTTATTCACAAACAAAGAATTAATAAGTACAAATAAAAACAAAATACCAGACTTTACTTATCAAATTCATATCTTTAAAAATTGCAGTTGGTCAGGGCCCTGGGAAACTGATCCTCTCATGAGCTACAGGTGGCTACTAAATAATAATTTACTGAAAGCTTTTAGAAATAACTTACCAAAGACCTAGGAAATGCACACCTACGAAGTACTGTTTGATCCGGCAACAGTACTAGCGATTTAGGAATCTAGTCTCAGGAAATAATCACAATCAGAATTGGTTATAGAGGGATTTCAACACTGAGAAATATTGGGAAAAATTTTTAAGTACAACAGAAAATTGACTAAATACATTATACTTTTATTTATCATTGTATCCCTAGTATTTACCTAGTATTTATTGAACAAATGAAGGAATAGATATCCTTTTAAAAGGGATAGTGTACACAACTATTTTTATGTTAGGGTCGATGATCACCATATAAAATGCCATTTTATTTTTAAAATGCACATATGAGAATAAAAAAATTGGCAGGTTATATATCAAAATATTAATTAATGTTTTTTGGGGGGCTTATAGGCTAATTTTTATTTTCTTTTTTTCCTTCTTTGAAACTTTTGGATTTTCTATAGTAAACATGATTGCTTTTATAAGAGTGTCATTACAAACATTTATATAAATTTTAAAGTATTTACACAAGAAATACATTCTCACAAAAATTTTTGAAATATGTAAGTAGGTAACAGAAATATTGAAAAGTTCTTTCTTCTTTTTTCTATCCCTAATTCTACTCCCCTTCCAAGATGTAACTACTGTTAATAATTTGGTATGTCCTTCTTGACCATTTTTCTACATATTTAATTTTATATGTGTGTTTATATTTTTGATTTTTTAAGTTATGTTTATAAATGAGATTGCATTTCATGAATCCACAGAACCAAAATCTACTTAACTACATGAGTATTTATACTTCTCTTTTGTATTTTGCTATTATAAACAATGCTTCAATAAACACGCTTATACATATTTAACATACGCTGGCTCAAGTATTAATCTCGGATAAAAACCAAGAAACTGCAGTGATAGGGTGATGAGAATGCTTGCAGAGAACTTAAAGTCAGGCTCGACGATTCATGTGAGTGCCTGCCTATTGCTTACACTCACTAACAATGGACATCGCCTCATTTTCTTTTCCTGGCCAATCAGAGGAGCAAAAAAGTTGCATTTCATTTTGCTTTTCCTGATTGCTAGTGCATGTGAACATCTTTTCAAATCCTAATTGGTCATTTTTATTTGTTCTGTCAATTGCCCTTTTTACTCTTGGTCTATCATTTCTCTAATTGCTTTATGGTACTCTTTATATTTTGAACATTCCCATTATGTATTACATATGTTGCAAATATTTTCTCCCTGCCATCTTTTCTTTCCCTTTTCATAAAAAATTAAGGTATAATTTACATATGGTAAGTATACAGTTCAATTTTCTAAAAGCTCACTTTCGTGTCATTTTTAAACACCATGTTTTCAGTTGTACAGAAGTTTTTATTTATCGTCAATCTATTTTATGGTTTCTAAATTTTCATCATGCTTAGGAGGGACTTCAACAGATCAAGTTTAGAATATTCTTTTAGTTCTGGCTGGTGTGGCTCAGTGGATTGAACGCTGGCCTGAAACCAAAGGGCAGCCAGTTCGATTCCCCATCAGGGCACATGCTTGGGCTGCAGGCCAGGTTCCCAGTAGGGGGTGCATGAGAGATAACCACACATTGATTTTCTCTCCCTCTCTTTCTCTCTTCCTTCCCATATTTCTCTAAAAATAAATAAATAAAATTAAGTTTAAAAAGAACATTCTCTTATATATTTTCTGATATTTTTATTTTCTATATTTAGCTTTCTAATCTATTTAAACTTAGTTTTGTATTTGATGTGAGATCGTGATATGCTTTTGTTTTATCTTTCTAAATTGACAGTTAATTACCTCAGCAGTATTTGCTCACACATTTGAAATACATTTTTATCATAAACTAAGTTTCTTTGTGTCCGTTTCTAAGCTCTATATTTGTTCCCTTAACCTCATTGTCTATCCTTGCACAAGTGCCATGATGTTTTAATTATCATAGGTTTACACTATATTTTCATATCTGGCAAGATTATCCCCCCTCATGTAATCAAATAGTTTTCTTACGGTGGTACTCAGTTTCTGTTCAATAGAACATTGATAGCCCTGGCTGGTATAGCTCAGCGGATTGAGCACGGGCCTGTGAAGCAAAGGGTCACTGGTTCGGTTCCCAGTCAGGGCACATGCCTGGGTTGCAGGCCAGGTCCCTGGTGGGGGACGCATGAGAGGCAACCACACATTGATGTTTCTCTCCCAATCTTTCTCCTTCCCTTCCCCTCTCTCTAAAAATAAAAAAATATATAAAAAAAATAGATCATTGATAATCAGCTTGTCAGTTTCCATACAAAACACTTACTGGGATTTTGACTGGGATTGCATTGAATGTATGGGGCAGCTGAGGAGAACTGACATCTTTATAATGTCGGGTCTGCCGATCCAAGAATGTGGTATTTATCTCCATTGATTCTTTTTTTTAAATGACTTTCATTGAAGTTCAGTAGTTTATATAGGTCATACATATTTCTTGTTAGGTTTATTCCTAGGAATTTATTTCATGTAATTGCCAGAATATAAGAAATCTATTGACTTTCTATATTGATCTTTAATTAGCTATTTCACTAAATTAATTTCTCTTATTCATTTTAGAGCTATTGATTTTTTTCTAAGCAGACTATCATGTGGTCTGCAAACAATGCAACTTTTGTCTCTATTTCCAATGTTTATCATTCCCATTTTTTTCCTTTTCATATTGCATTGCCTTTCAATATAACATTACAGCAATTATTGTGGGCATCCTATCTTGTTCCCGATTTTTTAAAAAATATTTTATTTATTTATTTTTATTTTCAGAGATGGGGGAAGGAAGGGAGAAAGAGAGGGGGAGAAAGAGAGGGAGAGAAACATCAACATGTGGTTGCCTCTTGTGTGCCCCCCGCTGGCATCCAGGCAGGTGCCCTGACTGGGAATCGAATTGGCGACCCTTTGGTTCCCGGGCCAGTACTCAGTGCACTGAGCCACACCAGCCAGGACTCTTGTTCTTGATTTTGAAGGAGATGCTTACATGTTTGCTGTGGATTTCTAATTGATAAAGTTATCAAGTTAAGGATATTTACTTCTATTCCTAACTTACTAAAAATTGTTATTTTTGTTTGTTTAATGAGGAATGGTGCTGAGTTACAGGAAATGTTCTTTTTTTGAGGTGGGGACTGTTGTGATTACCTTCTTTTCCTCTGTTAATCTGATCATTTGTAGAGTATTAAGTTATATTTGCACTCCTGAGATAAATCCCAACTGGACATAATCACTCATCTTTTAGTATATCACTGGGTTTGTTTTTTAAATATATTACTTAGAGTTTCACATCTTACATAAATAACACTGGCCTATATCTAAGTGTTTGCTGCCCTTGTCTAGTTTTGGTTTTAGCTTAGGAGGCAGGGTTAGAAAGGTTTAATCCATTCTCTGTGGCCCAGAGCCCTTGATCTACCAAAAGAAACAGTGATGCCTTTAAGGCTTAGTAAAATTCATCTGTTAAAAAACTAGGTTTGGGGTTCCAGTCAAGATAGAGGTGTAGGAAGAAACCCTTCACTTCCTCGCACAACCAAAAGGAGTATAACAACCAATCTAAAATCAATAAACAACCAGAAGTGCCAGAAAATCAAACTGCATGAAGCTCCGACATCAAGGAATTAAAGAAAAAAAATCAATCAGAGAAAAACCACCTGGAGGCTGTTGACTGGGCAGGTGGGGCTGGCTGCGGCTTGTAGGCGAGGGCAGTATAGGTGGGGCTGACTTAAGAGGAAACTGAGACTCAGAGTTGATTTGGTGGTTGCTACGGTGGGAGAAACTCCCAGCTGCATTGTTCCCTCTCTGGCCCCACCCTCTACAGGCAGCGCCAGCAGTCCAGCAAGGAAGTTTTCCCTGCCCAAGTGAATTCCTAAGGGCCCGCTCCCTTATCACTTATCAGCTGCACCAAGACAAAGAAATACGGCCCAAATGAAAGAACAGATCATAACCTCAGAAATAGAGCTAAGTGATGAGGAGATAGCCAACCTATCTGATGGAGAATTTAAAGCCCTGGTTATCAAAATGCTCACAGAACTGATTGAGCTTGGTTGAAACATGAAAAAACAAATGAAAGATACCCAAAATGAAATAAAGCAAAATATTCAGGGAACCAACAGTGACAGGAAGGAAACCAGGACTCAAAGCAGCAATGTGGAACAAACAAACATCCAACCAGAACAGAATGAAGAAACGAGAATTCAAAAAAAGTGAAGAGAGTCTTACAAACCTCTGGGACAACCTGAAATGTTCCAATATCTGAATTATAGGGTGCCAGAAGGAGAAGAAGAACAGCAAGAGATTGAAAACTTATTTGAACAAATAATGAAGGAGAACTTTCCCAATCTGGCAAAGGAAATAGACTTCCAGGAAGTCCAGGAAGCTCAGAGAATTCCAAAGAAGTTGGACTCAAAGAGGAATAAACCAAGGCACAACATCATTAAGTTACCCAAGATTATAGATAAGGAGAGAATCTTAGAAGTAGCAAGAGAAAAGGAGACAGTTACCTGCAAAGGAGTTCCCATAAGGCTATCAGCTGACTTCTCAAAAGAAACCTTGCAGGCAAGAAGGGGCTGGAAAGAAGTATTTGAAGTCATGAAAGGCAAGGACCTATACCAAAGATTACTCTACCCAGCAAAAGCTTTTATTTACAATGGAAGGGCAGATAAAGTGCTTCTCAGATAAGGTCAAGTTCAAGGAGTTCATCATTACCAAGCCTTTATTATATGAAATGTTAAAGGGACTTATCTAAGAAAAAGAAGATAAAAAATATGAACAATAAAATGACAACAAACTCACAATTATCAACAACTGAACCTAAAAGAAAAGAAAAACAAAAACAAAAAACTAAGCAAACACCTAGAACAGGAACAGAATCAGAGAAATGGACATCACATGGAGGGATTTTAGTGGGGACGGGGAAAGGAAGACTATGGGGGGAAAGGTACAGGGAAGAAGAAGCATAATTAGTAGGCATAAAATAGACGGGGAGAGATAAAAAATGGTATAGGAAACAGAGGACTCAACTTATATGTACAACCCATGGACATGAACTAAGGGCAGGGAATACTGGAGGGTTGGAGTATGCAGGGCAGAGGGGGGAATAAAGGGAGAAAAAATTGGGAAAACTGTAATAGCACAATCAATAAAAATACTTTAAAAAACAAAACAAAAAACCTAGATATGATGTTTTCTTACAGGATGACTTCTTCCCACTTAAAAAAAATTATTGTTAATATATTAAATTGTTTATCTTGTGGAATAGATCTTGCTAAATTATACTTTTCTAAAAAGACTTCCATTTCATTTAGATTTTCAATTTTTGGTATTTAAGCACAACTTTAAATCTTTTCTAATGTGTTTATCTGTATTTTTTTTCTGGAT
>PVKM010048989.1:0-11052 GCA_004027735.1 Carollia perspicillata
AGAAGACAGAGAGAAAGAGAGACAGAGACAGAGGGAGAGAGACAGAGAGAAAAAGGGAAGAAAGAAGAGAGAAACATAGGTATGGAAAAACTGGCAATGAATAAGTAGTTATCAATAATAACCTTATATGTAAATGGATTAAATGTGCCAATCAAAGGACATAGGGTAGCTGAATGGATATGACCTGCATATATGCTGTCTACAAAAGACCCATATCAGAACAAAAGATCTACACAGGTTGAAAGTGAAGAGATGGGAAAAAATATTCCAAACAAACGTACACAAAAGGAAAGCTGGGATAACAATATTTCTATCAGACACAGTAGAGTTTTAAAAAAGTCATACAAAGGGACAAAGAACATCACTACATAATCCTTAAGGGAATAATCCAACAGCAGGATATAAGCCTTGTAAACATATATGCACGCACCATAGGAGCACATAAATATATAAATAAAATCTTGGAGGACTTGAAGAAAGACGTTGACAACAAAGCAGTCATCCTAGGGGATATTAACACCCCACAGTCAACAAGGGATAGATCTTCCAAACAAAGAATCAGCAAGGATATTGCGTCACTGAACAACACTCTAGATCAAATGAACTTAACTGATATATACAGAACCTTTTACCCCAAAGAAGCAAAATATGCATTCTTTTCAAATGCACTTGGAACATTTTCAAAACTAAACCACATGGTAGGACACAAAAGAAGCCTCGACAAACTCAGGAAAATTGAAATCATATCAAGCATGTGCTCGGATCACAATGGATTGAAACTAGAAACCAACAGCAAGGAAAAAAATCAAAAACATTCAAATACATGGACACTGAATAACATTTTATTAAATAATGAATGGGTCAACAATGAGCAGTCCAGGAAGAAATCAACAAGTATCTGGAAACAAGTGAAAATGAACACGGAACAACCCAAAACCTATGGGACACAGCAAAGGCAGTACTGAGAGGGAAGCTCTAAAGATAGAAATTCTCAAATAAACAATCTAACCCTACATCTAAAAGAACTGGAGGAACAACAAACAATGCCCAAAGTGAGTAGAAGGAAGGAAATAATGAAGATCAGGGCAGCATTAAATGACATGGAGACTAAAAGAACAATTCAAAAAAATCAATATACCCAGGAATTGGTTCTTTGAAAAGATCAACAAAATTGACCAACTTTTAACCAGACTCATGAAGAGGGAGAAAGAGAACCCAAATAAATAAAATCAGAAAAGAAAGAGAAGTTATAACCAATACCACAGAAGTATGAAGGACTGTAAGAAATTGCTACAAACAACTACAGGCCAAAACATTAGACAATCTGGGTGGAGTGGACGAATTTCTAGAAACATCCGACCTGCATATAGCAGACTGTAGAGTAGATACCGGTGGTGGTGGAAGAGCCCGCCTCACATCTCAGCTCCTGCCTCTGGGAAGGCTGAGCCCACCTGTCGACCTGCTGGAGGGAATCCGATCAGCCCAAACTGAGTCAAGGTGTCTTCCACTGTTGCCAGGGGAAGGGGTCTCAGGTAGTTTATACACGTTTACATATGCTGCCAGGGCCCACCCTATTAGTGAGCGATGGCTGTTCTCAGGAATTGCTGGTGGTTGTGAGTGGGGCAGAGACCCCCGTGGTGTTTACTATGTTCCTCGACCCCAAGTGCTTGAACTGATTGCTGTATATATACCAGGGCTTAGGACTAGGGAATCAAAAATAAATCAGTGTCCGTCCCTGCATTCCAAGAGCTCATGTTCTAGAAGGGACAGGCATATGGGAAGACAAAATATGTGTCCCCCTGGGGCAAAAAGAGTGGAGTGGAGACATGTGCATCGTGCTGTGGTGACTTTGAGGGAGGAAGAGGTATTTCCTCCGGTGAGGCAAGGATGCGATCTTCAGGAAAAGCGAACACTGTGTGAGGGTGACCAAGCCCATGGTCCCTTCCTCTCGGGGGACTTGGTCCTCCCTCAGCTCAGTGGTAGAAAGATGTGTGATTACTCTTGTGTGGATGTGCATCTGTGTGCATTGCACACACATGTGCAAGCTGGCTCCTGCAGAGGAGCCCAGCCAGATGCCACAGGGCCCGCAGAAGTAGGTTGAAGAGAGGGACTGAGGGGTTTAGGAAGGAAGCAGCTGAGACACACCCATCCCATTCCTCTTCCCTGTCCTCAAGGGACAGCACAGGCAAGCACTTTAGGCAGGCTCTCCAAACAAGACAAAGTCCCCCCTGTCCCAGGAAATGGGAGCTTATACCTTGAATAAAGACTCTGCTTCATACTGCACCACCTTCGCCCACCTCCCTCCCGACACACAAATGCTATTTGTTTGAAAGTTTATCTCAACCGCAGGTTTCAAGGAAGCGCCCCCTGACATCACCGTAGATCCTGTGTTCTGCTTCAGCTGTTTCTGATGTTTGTCTGCTCCCACAGGTGAGGTTATGAAGATCGCAATCTAGGGAAAGGCGATACTTTCTGTGGTAATTATTGTTCTTGGAACTGGGACAGCAGAGTCTGAGGGGCTGGGAGGGAAGGAAGGGATTTGGGTGGCCATCCAACAGGACAGAAAACCCGGTTGAGCCCTGAGAGCAAAGGTACCCAGAGAGGCGACAGCACTGGGCCAAGTTCACACAGCTAGTTCGCTCTGCACGGCTGTATCTAAAGCAAACATTTCTGGGATTGCTTCATCATCACATTATGATGCAATAAAATCAAGGTCTCCTTTTGATGGGATACACCACTTTTTCCCCCAGACATCAAGGTCAGGGTTATTTACATTTTTTTTATTGTGCAAAAGGTTGCAAATATAATATTTAATGCAGGAGTGTGCAATGTTCCAAAATGATAACGGATAGAGGTTCACCCTCCCCCACCTCCCACCACCCAAGAAACAAGCTTCAAACAAGGAAAGGCTAATGAGGTGGGAGTATCTATTTCTCACCCCACAGGTCCCCCTGGAGAAAAATTTTCCTGAACTCCCCTGTTGTTCTGCCTATTGTCCCTGCCCCGCCCCCACCCCCCACACAGAAAGCCTCAAAGTCATCACATGGGAGAGTTTGGGACAAGAGCATGGGGCTAATTTAGGATGCCTCTCTGCTTCCCTTCACCAGCCCACACCTGCTGGTAGAGGGAAGTTGTGTTTTCCTGCCAGGTAGAATAAGGTCCTAGCCCAAAAAGAAAAACTTTTTTTCCCCTCAGCGCTGTCAGAGGCTGAGTATAAAAAGCAGCCGAATTCCGGGGAACAAATTTAGAAAGCTCGTTGTTGCCTCTCTCTCCAGGATTCTGTTAGCAGAGGTTTGCTTTGCGACCTCCATCCTCAGCCGCTCGGGTCTCTCCCTGATTCGGAGCTCTGGGGGCGAGCTGCGTGCACCCTCTCCATCAGAGAACGTCAACAGGCATTAGCAGCAGCTGACTCGGGGACTGAGCGTAGCTTCCTCGTGGTTTCTACAAATGTCAAGTTGATCCACAGTTTCATGGGAAATGTAAGAGCTTTTCTTATTCATTACTGCTGAAAGCTGTCTCAAAACAATTTTTCCCCCTATACTTTGCTCTTTGGACAGAAGCAGAGCAGAAAATATGAGTGATGAGAACTTAACTGGGCCGTCAAAACCAGCCATTCAAAAGGAAATATTCCGAGAGCCAAGCAAAACCTGGGAGGTCGAGAGAATCTCCTGGCCTACTCTCCCAGAAGAGCCCAGGTTGTCTCCTCTGTCCTCAGAGTCTCACAGAATCTCCCAGTCAGGAAGGTGGGGTTGCCCGAGGTCATTTTATGCAGAGCACCTGGAGGACTTTGAAGCCCTGCTACAGCATCCCCAGAAAGCATCTCATCTGTCCAGGCTCTATTAACACCGCAGGCATCCCACCCCATCTTTCACAAATCCGTCTGTGAGCACACCGAGAGTGGCCTCCCCAAACTCCGTCTAAATTCTTTGTCAGATAATAGGGCCATTCTTCAATTCTAGGATGCCTATTTATTAACATTTTATCTCTGAACTCGGCACGGCCCTTCACCATTGAAGACATCTCATGACTGCACTTGACCTGCAGGGGATGAGACGTAGCCGTTTCTTGTGCTTGTGTGAGTTTGGCTGCTCCTAGTGATGTGGGGGAAAAGGCAACCTCTTAACATGTCAGTCATTGAACCATTTAGGTGCGTTAGAAATAAGGAACATAAGTTCTCTTTATGACCTAAAAAAATCTTAACAGTGGAAACTTTCTGGAAATCACAAAAACACTGGCATAAAAAATGTTCAGAAGGCATCTTGAAAAAAATCCTAGAAACAACAGGGGGACACTTAAAAAATGTTTATTCCAATGTTCCTATAAAGGGAATACAATTGATGGCACAATACAACTAATTTGCCTAATACATCGAGTGCAATAACTATTTAGGAAATGAAATATCTGTTCTTGATTTATGATGTGCTAGTAACTTCACTAAATCCTTTCCTATTTTATTCTACTTAATCCACCTAGAAACCTAATGAGATAGTACAGCTATACTACCCCTCATCCAAAGCTCTTGAAGCAAGATGCATTTTAAAATTCATAACTATTTTTATCCTTTTAGAAAGGTAACACGGTGTATGTCCTGTATTTAATCTGATAGCATCAGGAGGGCCTGGGATAATGTGGTTTCATCAAACACTTTAATATTTCGTGATGACTTGCATGCACATTCACCCAGAGTGGGGTACGGACAATCATAACAAGCCTCGTGCCAGTTCAGGTCAGGTTTAGCTGACAAATGTTTTCTGAGGTTTTTTTCTTTATTAATTTCAGAAATGCAGATGAGGCATTTTGGATTTGTATTTCTATTTCCACTTTGCAAATAAAGAAAGTGAGGCTTTCTAAGTAGCTTCCTTGGTGCCTGCAGCTCAGCAGTGTGGCGCTGGGTGAGAGGCACAGGACATCCTCACTCTACAGTACATCAGGCATCAGGACGACAACCGTGATGCTCAGCAGCCTCATGGATCATCCTTCTGTCAGGCAGTTGAGCGCCATGACGCCAGGCCTTGGTCTTCTCTTCTGCAGACTAAACCACCTGCATTTAACCACCGCCTCAAACATTCTCACCGTGACGGCTACTACTGTTTGAATGCACAGCTGTTCCTTAATCCCTCTCGAGCACTCTAGCTCGATCTCACATCACAGAGGGAGACTTATCTGCTCACAGGGGAATGAGAAGGTGTGGCAAGGAACTCCACTTCCTAGCAACACCCACCACTTGCTCAATTAAAAAAAAAAATCAAGAAGAATTCATGGACAGATAAAGTGGTCTCTGCTTTTATAATGCTCATAATTTTAGAGGGAAACATAAAAGAGAGAGCCACCATGGGTTCCAAACTCATCTTTGAGCAACTTCCATCCTAGTTCCATTGAAATTATAATTCTTCATAAATCCCCTGGGGAAGTCACAAACATCACAGAAATTTTCATAATAAATTGCAAGTTCTACAGCCAGTTTATCTGATTTGATTCTCATTCTGCCACTTCCTAGCTGGCTGACCTTCAGAAAATTAACTTCTCTGTGCCTCAGTCTTTTTATCTAACGAATGAGAAGAATATAACCTATCGTTGAGAGCTGGTGTGAGAATTAAATGATTTGACATATGTAAGTTCTAGAACTAGTATCTCGCCATAGTAGGGACTCAACGAATGTAAATTTTCATCACCATCATGATAAACATCATCATTCTTGGGATGGATATACCAGATCTCGCTCTCCCACTGGAGCTCAGGATCTCAAGCATTACCCTGTCCTGCTTCACATGCCCAAGGAGTTGAGATGCCCGGGAACCAACCTCCCCCTGAAATCCCAGGGCCCTTCCAAAACCACTCCGAGGAGCAACACTACGGCCTTTCCCGTCTCAGAATAATGACGTCACAGCAAAGCCATCTCCACACAGTCTCGTCTGTATATTTGCTCCCCCGGCCTCATTAGTAGGCCTTGCTATGGGGTAGGAATTTACGTGGCACTCTCCAAACAAACAAAGGTGGCCCAAGCCGTCTTTGTCTTCAGTGAGCTCTCATCTTAGAAGTTGCAATATGTATGCAAATACATTAGAACATAGTGCTACATATACTGTTTATAGACTCCTGGCAATTTGTGCTTTATATCTGTTTACTGTATCTGAGTCTGAATTTAGTCGTTCATGGAGAATGGTTTTTGTATATTTTCTCCTATGGATTCTTACATTTTTAAAAGAAAGGGCCGCTCCTTGCTCATTTCTACATACCTGTCTTCCACAAAAATAAATATTCGGTAAGAAACGCATGAGTAATTGACTCATGTGGTCTGCAAAGTCTGTAACGGGATGCAAGGAGTGTCTACCTTACAGTTGCCCCCCCTATCCGTGGGGGGGGGGGGGTGTTCAAGACCCCCCAGCAGATACCTGAAAACACGGATGGACCCAAACCTAGATATACACTGTTTTTTCCGATATACACCTACCTATGATAAAATTTAATTTATAAATTAAGTACAGTCAGAAATTAGTAATAACTAATAATAACATAGAACAATTATAACAATACGCTCTTATAAAAGTTATGTGAACACGGTCCCTCTCTCTCAAAATA
This sequence comes from Carollia perspicillata, assembly GCA_004027735.1. NCBI lineage: Eukaryota > Metazoa > Chordata > Mammalia > Chiroptera > Phyllostomidae > Carollia > Carollia perspicillata. The sequence continues at coordinate 6,580 of PVKM010048989.1, forward strand.
CCGAATTGTACTGTACTCACCTTCTCACTTAAAGGGAGCACTTTCCAGCTTCTCTTTGATGTGTCCGAATCGCCAGCATCACTTCGGGGTCATTAATAAGTAAAATAGGGGTGACTTGAACACAAGACAGTCCATCCCACAGCCTAGACGGCTGCTGACTGACGGGCAGGCAGCGTCCACAGCGTGGAGACGCTGGATAAAGGGCTGGTCCGCATTCCCAGCGAGACGAAGTGAAACAGCGCGAGATTTCACCATGCTGCCCAGAACGGAGCCCAATTTAAAACTTGTGAACTGTTTATTTCTGAATTATTTCCACTTTGTAGTTTTGGAACTTGTTTCAAGTTGGGCAACTGAAACCCCAGAAAAACGAAACTTTGGGTAAGGGGGACTACTGTACTTCCCCGGTGCCCAAGCACGCCCTCTGTCTGCCACGCCAGGAAATGTTCCCCCAAGGGCTGCCGGGAAGAGGCCAATCTAAGACCTGCTGAAAACAAGGGTGAGTGACTTCTCTTTTTACTTCCTGGCCAAGGTGGGACTGGGAAATTGAAATAAAGGGAGCATGGTTCACAAATGCACACTGGCCTTAGAACACAGGCAAGCCCTGGGGGCGAATGTGTTTTGGTAGCTTAATTTTTAAGGCATTTCCACCGAGGAACCTTTTAAATATGTGTTCACGTATTATCACCTTTAAGAAGCATCTCTTAGCTGCTTCACACCTCACTCTGATTGTCCCTTCCTCTGAACTCCTAAAGCACAATGTACCATATTTTGCCGTATATGATGCGCACCACGTTTTGTGCTCACTGTACATGGGACTATTATACTCATTATACCCATGGTATGGAATCATTATACCCATGTATAATGCACATCGATATTTCTCCCTCAAAAATTTCAGCAAAAAAAAACGTGCATGAAAACAGCAAAATATGGTACCTTAGCAGTTGTGTTTGGGCAATGGAATCCAGCCCAGGTTCAAATCCCTCCACTCAAATACTATCAGTGTGATTTTTTGGAATATGCAAGCCTCTTTAAGTCTTATATTTCCTTATTGGAAAATGTGACTATCACTAACACCTCCCTCCCAGACAGACCTTTTTTAGAAAATAAAAGAGATAGTTAGCATAGAAAGCATTCCGTGATCAATTGACACAGTTGTCTTCAAAATATTTAAAATTACTTATTATTGTTTATTGTATTGATAACAGGTTGGTTTTAATAACAGATGTTCCTTATATTGTAATTTAAATGTTTAATGTATGTTTTGTCTTTTTGATGGCACCAGCTACATATTAAATTTCAGGTGTGGTCTCAGAGTGATAAATACATTTTTCAGCAAGATAAAATGATTCTTTGCAAAATTGTGATGTAGGTGAAAGCAAACTGTGTAGTTTTGTGATGAGAACATTTCTTAAGCCTCATTTACCTCATGTCGTCTCTAACCAATTACCTGCCGAAGACACCTCCTGTCCACCTCTGGGGAGAATCTTCTCACAGGTCCAAGGAACGGATTGAATCCAGAGTATGGTAAATTATGTGGCAAGGGGAAATGAAGGTTGCAGACAAAATAAAGGTTGCTGATCAGCTGTATTTATGATAGAGAGGTTATCCTGGAATACCTGGTGGCCCCCTGTATTCACAGGTCCTTACATGAAGAAGAGGGAGGCAGATGGATCAGAACCAGAAAATGGATTCATAAGAAAAACTCACTGGCTCCTTATTGCTGGCTTTGGAAGTGAATAAAGGGAGCCGTGGGCCAAGGAACCCAGGTATCCTCTAGAAGCTGGAAAACACCAGAAAACAAAATCTCCCCTAGAGCCTGCAAAAGCAACACAGTCCCGTTGACACCTTGATTGCAGCCCAGTGAGATGCATTTTGGACTTCAGATCTCCACACTGGAAGGTAATTAATTTGTGCTTTAAGCCGCGGAGCCTGTGGTAATTTGTTCCAGCAGCAGTAGGAAACGAATACACTGGCCCATGAGGTTATATAATACAGGAGCTCCTGGGGACAGTGTTGATTTATAGAGTTTATTCAGATGACTTGGAGGAGTGCAGGCAGAAGGAGAAAGTGACCTGACAAGTCACAGAGAAAGACGAGAAGAGCCTGAACCGTCATCCTCAGCACTAAGGTGAATGGCAGGATGAAGCAAAGAGCAGGGGAAGGAGCCAGGAAGATCAGACAAAGAGTGGGATCCTGTGTAAGGAGCAAGGGGTGTGAGGTCCAGGCTGGCACTGTGCACTGTGGCAGGGATGGGAGCGAGAAAGGCCTGATGCATCATGACAAGGCAAGGATATGCCTGATATTTTTTAGTTCTGGCAGCTGTCATAGCAAGAGACCAGACGATTCACCATGCTAGGAGCCATGGTTTCATATACAATGTGTATCCCTACCTCCTGTGATACCCTCTGTGTCCCCTGATACCAAATCAGCTCCGAATATATGTTGACCTATGCCCTATCCAAAGAAGCCAATGACAGTGGTCAAGGTGATAATCTCACCATGAAAGGTGGACTTCAGATGTGAAGGCACATCTTTCTTTTTACAATAGTCCCAATATCTCATCTCATGGGAAGAAAGCCAATGCCAATAATGGTCTATGAAAAATGCATGTTTTCATGAAGTTTTAGGTTAACAAACACAGATAAACAACAAGCTTTTCTTCCTTCCTCCCTCCCTCCTTTCTTCTCTCTTTCTTATTGTTCATAATAACATTCTAAAAGCTCTGGATCTGCCAGATAAGGCAAATTCCATGGAAAGTATGGGCCCAGGGAGATAGGAAGCACGACAGATGCTGAGCGTATTGTCTAGTTTTCTGTGATGTCATGAACAGCGTTAGAAGCTTTCTCTGTTTTCGTCGTCTTTTCCATCTCTCTTGATCTCACCTGGCTCTCTCACACAAACAGCACATCTCTGTGCTCAGCGTTCTTGGAGCCAATGGCAGCGCTGGCCCCTGGGAAACAGGCCCAGCTCTCCCCACAGATGATTGGAGGAGGAAGGCAGCGCTCAGAGGCACAGTCTTCAATTACGCCAGCATTCTACCCTGAGATAGGTATTAGAAGGTTTATTTTTAAACTGGATGGCCTGAATAAATAAATAAAATAAAAACTTTAAGAGCAACTGGAAAATACAGATAGTGTTTCTTGCATTGCAGTATTATTTTATTTTATGACAGCTGCCTCAGGACATCCAGGGCGCATTATTAAAACCTGCACGTTGCATTCATTTACCTGCCGGGAAACACGGGGCTGGCGGCAGGCCAGCTCTGGGCCCCGATCTCTTTCCAGCTGATGGTTTGTCCTTGGATAAGTCTCCTCCTCTCTTTGAAATAAGGACTTTTGGCTCTGTGGCATCCGCCGAGCTTCATTCCTGCTCTAAAGGTCCTTAACCACATTGCTCTACCTAAAGGCCACTGTCGTTTTTCCAAGGTTGCCTTCACGGTCAGGAAATTTTAAGACTAAATACCAGTCAGTGAATCATGATGATAAAATGGCCACCTGCTGAAGTGGTCACTGACCACAGATGAGCAGAAAGAGGCAACTGAGTTGCTACATGGACAGGGGCCACTGTGGCAATGACTGGCTCCCGAGGCTGCTACTTGGAAGTCTCTTTTGCAAGATTCCAAGCCCCACCCCTGACTCGCTTCTTTAAAAAATTTCAGCTTCACTGCTGGTATTAGAAAGAGTCAGTCCTGCAATCTGAACAGGGCCCTAGAGATAATTTGCATCAACCCACTGTTCCTTCCCAATCCTCAGCGCACCCATTTACATGCGAGGACACCCAAATCTTAAGAGAATTTTGGCCCATGGGTCCATTCCCACTACGGAGCAGAGCCAGAGTTGAATACAGGTGGCTGCCGATCAGATGCCATGATCACAAAAGCCATCCTTTACTGGGGTCACTGTGCTCGGCTAGAATACAGCCCAAGGGAATCCCATAAACCTTGCTGGCAAACAGTGGTCCATGACCCAGCAGTGTCCACTGGAAACTGGTTGGGAATGCAGACTCTCAGGCCCCTCCCCAGACATACACAGTTAGAATCTGCCTTTGATAAGGCTCCCCAGGTGATGCGTGTCTGCATTAAAGTTTGAGAAGCGCCAGCACACACGCTGTCCTTAATTTAGTATAAATAGCCACAGTTTCCCCAAAGTCCCCCAGCTCAGTAGTCCCACACTGGGAGTTACTACAGTTTGCACTGGCCCAGGAGGACCATGATGGTCAGTTATAAATCAGCATTAGCTCATGGTTCTTTAGTTCACTCTGCAGAAGTCTATGACCTCCATGGGAAAGGCCTTAATGATTTTCCATCTCCACTCAGGAATTAACGTTCATTTTGGTATCTAGGAAAGAAGGAGGAGATGTCTTTCAGAAAAACATATCAGATGACTGCGACTCTTTTGTTAATTTCTGCTTATTTTGCTTTGGCTTCGGTTTCATGAAACCAGAACTCCTATTTACCCAGGACTTATATGA
>PVKM010048990.1:0-11052 GCA_004027735.1 Carollia perspicillata
GAGGTGGATGCATAGGAAGAGCCAAGAGGCAGGGGGCACAGCGGTCTAGACCACCGACCCCGGCACAGGGCCAGGGATTGCACCCAGCCCTGAGCCTCAGTTTCCTCATCTGTGAAATGGGGGTGATGGCTGCACCCACGTCGGGAGACTGCTGAGAGGATGAAAGGAGTCCATGTGCATCCCCAGCAGGCACCGCAAAAGCTGCGCTTATTATTGTGGTTATTATTATATCATGGGCCCCAGGGGAAAGGAGGAGGTGGGAGGGGGGAGGGGCACATCAGTCAGCACCAGGAACAAGCAACCATCAGCTAATTCGCTGGGTCTGTTCCAGAGTTGGGAGAACTGGAAATTGGGAACAAGGAGGGTTATCAGAAAATCACCTACAACCTGTGACATGACCTCCACCATTTGTTCTGCATTGTATGGTTTGCTAATGTCCTCTTACTGCCATTGTCCCATGTGATCTCCTGGCCACCTGGAGAGTGTCACTACCCCCCTCCTGCAGGTGAGGACACCAGTGCCTAGAGAGGCACAATGGCTGGCCCAAAGTCACCAGCACATCTGTGGACCAACGGACACTTGAAGAATCCCAGCCCTGAAGGCCAAACGAAGAACTTGGGCAGCACTCGCTCCTTGTCCCCGGCCTGGTGCCTCTTTGCCCCGTGCTGGCACCGGGCTAGGACTCAGGAGACAACTACCGAACGAATGAATTAACGAAGAAACAAACAAACATCAAGCCAATGTGAGTCAGATCTCACACTGGCAGCCCCAGAGCCGGGCTCACCTCCCAGCTTTCAGGCCCCTCAGCCATCCCTCCCCGGCCAGACCTGTGCTTCTCTTGGCCTCCTCCCTGCTGGGCACACAGACCACAATAGAGCCTCTGAAAGGTGCTGGGGACAGTAGCCATCTCTGGGCTCCGCCAGCTGCTCCAGGGAAAGGACCAGGCAAGGGGCTGTTCTTCCCCCAGGAGCCCAGGAGAGCAGCAGCCACTTCCAGGCTAGCTTTAGGAGGCAAACTCCAGGAAACGTGTCCCCAAGAAGTCCCCTCTGCCTGTTGGCCCCTACTCAGGCTCCTCCCTGTCATCTCACCAGGCAGGGCCCCAGGGAGGCCAGGCCCACCTGCCTGTCCCAGCAACACTACGGTTTCCTGCCCAGCAAAGCCTGATTTCCTCCCTGTGGGCAACACCCAGAGGCAGGGGCTGGCACCAGCCCAAACCATACACTCAGCAAGTCACACCGGTGAGGGTAGGGGTGGGGATGCTGAAGATACAACTCAATTCTGTCCGTGTCTGTGCAGTGCCAGGGGTTTGGGCATCATGCCAGGAGTTCTCAGGTAGGCGGGACACCAAGGCCAGGGGGCCCATGGCCTGGCCCTCAAGGAGCTCACAGTCCAGGCCAGGGTCAAAGTCAGGCATGAGTGACGCCAACAAGGGCCTGAATTAGAGGAAAGGGCGCTGAAGACAGGAGGACAGAGAGGGTTCACACGCCGGGGCTTTGAGGAGGTGCTGTGGTGGAGCCAAGGTGGCCTTGAACTGGGAAAGAAGAGGGCACTCCTGGTGGAAGGGAGCAAAGGCTCTGAGTCTGAATGTGCATGGTGTGCTGGGAAAGGGGGGCCGTGGGGGTCAGGGCCCCAATTCTGCCACCTACTTGCTCTGAGGCCTGCGCACCTCTGTGAGACTCAGTTTCTCCCGCTGAAAGTGGCCCAGCCCTGCAGGGAGGGCTGCTGGGAGTTCAGAGCCACAGGTGGGCCAGGGGTGGCTGTAACTGCCGAACACGTGCAGAGGAAGCCACTTGGGGCCTGGCTGTTGATGCCTGTCGTGGTGAACCACCCAGACTCCTGTCATGGCAGCGGCTCGGGCTTCCCTGGCTGCTGGGGGTGCGAAGCTGTGTGCCCTGTCGGAGGGGAGTTCCCTTCCCCCAGCGTGCCCTCTCCCTGGAGAGAGCTACACCAGCAGTCAGTCAACACAGCGGACGACAGTCTCCATCTGGAACAACTCTGCAGGGCCGCACCAGCTCCTGAGCGTCTAATAAACCTCCCGCACAGCCCCCTTGGAGTCTGTTTCTATTGAAGCCAACCTGTGACATGGCCCCTCCCTTTGTGGCTGGAGCTGGAGGCCACGCAGTAAATTCCCAGCAGACAGGAAGCACAGCACCTTGGCCACAGATTATCCTGTGACCGCACGTCAGCAGACCTTGCGATGCACATCAGACACCCCGCTGTAAGTCAGGGCATGTGCTGGGGCCAGGCTGGCAGAGGCCAGGTTCTGGCGAGGACCGGAGCAGGGCGGCATCACCGAGGGCACACCCAGCGCAACCCCTCAAAGAAGCACTGCATGCAGAGCCTCATGGAGCTGGGCAGCATCCCCGGCCACGCTGCCCAGACCAGCACATCACCTGTCTAGCCTCATCTTCCTCGTCTGTAAAACCACGACTATGGTCTGAACAAAGATTTTAAGTCGGGAGGGAGAGGCCACGTTTACTCTCTCAGGGGGAAGGGCTTTGCTGGGACTCATTAGCCTTGCTTACCTTCTACAGACGAGCCCCGGGAGGGCATGTGACCTGCCCAATGTCACACAGCCAGGTGACCCCAGAGCCGGTACTCTGAGTACAGCCTGCCCTGCCCTGCCCTGCCCTGCCAGTGCCCACTGCCAGTGGTCCTTCAGCGAGCACTCGTCAAGAGTCTCTTGTGGAGAGGAAAGTGCGGGTCTTTCTAATAGCCTGAAACAAATCCCTGTGGTACCGGATCAGGAAGGGGAGAGAATGAATACGTACGTAATAAATACTCTATGCCAGGCTCATCCCTAAGGGACTAACTCTCATGACAGCCCCGTGAGGCAAGGCAAGAGGTACCATCCCAAGTGACGGGGAGGCGCTGAGGCACGGAGTGGCCACAGAGCCGAGCTGGGGTTTACTCCCCCACCCCATCTGACTGAGATCTGCAGTGCTGGGGCAGGGCCACAGGGAAGCCCTGGGAGACACCTGAGAACACTGCTGGGTGCAACGGTTCAGGACTGCCTCCAGGTGGGGAGAGGCTGTGCGCTGATAAAGGAGCAGGAGGGAGTGGCAGGCACTTGCCTTGGCCCTCAGAAGACCCTGCCTGAGGGAAGGCATCTCTGACCTTGGCAATGGACTCACCCTCTCACAACCTGCCAAAGTGATAAGATAAAGGTGCGGAGCACAGCATCCCCACCCAACCTACAGAGGGTGAGCAGAAACACTAGGGAATGGGGGAGGGAGGAGGGCTCACTAATTTCCTGAGTGAGACCTTCAGGCCAGGGAAGAGACAGGCAGGCACCCCACACAGGCCCGTCCTACACTGAGTCCTCACATCCGGGCTTCAGTGCAGGGAGTGAGCCCCTTTTATAGATGGGGAAACAGACGCGCAGAGTTGGGACCTTCTTACCCAAGAGAACACAGAGAGGAAGGGGGAAAACTGAGCCACGCACCCCGAGATTTCCAGGTCTGAGGCTATGAAGACTCCCCAGCTTCACAGAATCCAAAAGTATACGTGTAACATCTGATCTGACCACTGCCCAGCATCGGCCAGCTCCCCGGTGGCCCTGCCTCCTCGATGCCAGACCCCGCCCCCCATCTTGCTCCAACCACACATGCTGCCTCCCACTCCCTCGAGTATATGGCACGCCCTGCCGTGGGGCCTTCGCACAGGCTTTCCCTCAGCCTGGCACACTGTTCCCTGCTTCTACCCACTTCATTCTAACAATCCCTCCCAGCACAGTTTTGAACCCCCCTCTCCAGGAAGCCTCCCTAATCTCCCTTAGTCTTCCCAACTCTTGTTGCAGCTACAGTGTTATTCTTATACCTTTATACCTGCGGGCATCTAATTTGCCATTACTATTGTTGGGCCAGGGCCTGTCTTCTCTTAGGTGAACTGACGCATTCCCTCCACCCACCCTCCAGGCCAGGCCACAGGGAGGTTGTGAGCCGGTCCCTCTGCAGGAGGGCTGCGCCTCCATACTCTCTGGCTGCTCTGCCCACCTGCTCCCTCTAGCCAGGCTGGGCACAGAGCCCAGCTCCCCAGAACATAATTCTCAGCAAAAGACCTGTCCTGAGAAGGCAGGCAGCCTGGAGCCCTGGCCTCCTTGAGGCGTGTCTTGAAGGGGCTTCACCGAAGCTGAGCAGGCTGGGTACCTTCAGGATCTGGGTACCTGATGGCCCTGAGATCCAGTCCTCACCAAGGGTGTGTGTGGAGGAGGCACAGCCCCAAGACCCCAGCAGCACTCAGCCCACAAGGCTCAGGCCTGTTCTCAAGCATTGTGCCCACTCCACAGCCCACCCAGAGCCTGGTCTGGTCACCTGTCCAGCCCCCTTTTTTACCCCCCGATCTTTTGGTTACAAGCCGTCCTTAGCTTCAGACCGCCCAGGATCAAACTCTAGCTCACTCATTCCCTAGCTAGGTGATCCTGGGCAAGTCACTTGACCTCTTTGGGCCTCAGTTTCCTGATCTGTAAAATGGGGAGAGGTACCACACTACATCACAGGGTGTAAGTGAAATGTTTAACCTGGGCCCACGTTAACAGCCCGACACACCTCCAGGAGCATCCTTGTTCATCCTCACTGAATTCATTCTTTGTGGCCTGGCCCAGGCCTCCACCAGGGAAGGACATTCCAGGTAGGGGAAAGGACCTGAGCACAGGCTGGGGCAGGGGAACTGCAAACATCCTGGTGCTCTCTTGCCAGCCCTCGCCAAGGATGGAGTCCAGCCCATGCCCCCTGCCCACCATCCATGAGGCCTGAGAGGCCTGTACCACATGACTGCAGGCGCAGGGAGAGCTCTGTCCACACCTGCGCCCCGCCAGCACCCCCACTCCCAGGCTCACTACACATCCCCCCTTTGCAGCCTCACCTCTCCTCACCCTTCTCTGAGCCGGCAAAGAGATCTGGCGGGGTCTCTCAGAGGCCAGGGTGGGTGAATCTGATAAGCCAGTTCTCTTCCAGAGCTACCACCTCCCCAGGCAGGCAGCAGGCGGCAAGCAGCGGTGACAGCAGCAGTCACACCATGCAGCAATGATAAGGAGGGAGCAGAGCGGTGGGAATTCCTCCCTTCCTGCCGCAAGGCCATAACCCTTCTCTTGTCCCCGCTCTCAGGCTGCCGAGGGCTGCTCACGTCTCCCTAGCAGCAGGGGAGTGCCTGTCCAGTCTGTCACCCAGCCTGGACACACCTGCTGCAAAAGGGGCCACAGGACAGATGGCCTCGCAGGCCACAGAGCCCCTGCTCCCCTCGCCAAAAGGAAGAGGTAGTGGTTATTCAGAGCAGAGTAAGGAGATCAAGGGGCAAAGTGAGGAGAAAAGTGCAGGACGAGGCTGGGTGGCCATGACTGCTGGGCCAGAAGATGGGCTCTGTGCTGGGGGAGCAGGGAGCCTTGACATATGGGGTGGAAGGGAGCGCTGAGACAAAACAGGTGGCGGGAACAGAATGGCTACGCAGGAGGCCCCTACCGGGATGCAGGAGGGTAGAGATTGGGCCTGGCTTCAATGGGGGCAGAGAAAACTGGGAAACAGCCAAGGGTTGGCCATGGGGGAGACCAGTGCCCTCCCAAGCTCAGTCCTTAGCCCACCCTGTCCCTGACCTCTCCTCATCTGCATGCCCCTGTGGACAGTAGCCCAGGCTAAACCAACAGTCCCTGGTCCAGGGCCTCTCTCAGGGGGCAACCAGGTAGACCTGATGCTACAGAGACCTGCACAGCTGGTCTCCCATGCTGGGGGCCTCTGTTTTGCCATCTACAGCACAGAACAATGATCCTTCCTCCCAGAGCTGTCAGAAAGGTTAAATGAAAGATCACACCACAGATTAGCCCAGTGCAGGGCATAAAATAAGTCTCTTCCCTGGGAAGCACAGACACCTTAACTATTGTCATCAGTACACTCATGTTCCTCCCCAAAACAACACTCCCTCTCTCCTACCTCAGGGTCTTTGTACATGCTGCTTCCCCTGCCTGGAACACTCTCCCCTGGCCCCCTCTCGCTCTCCTGGTTGTTCTGGGCTTAGTTGCCACCTCCTCCAGGAAGCCCTCCTGGCTCCCCAGATGAGGTCAAGGTCCCATCCTACCAGAATGCAAACACCATGGAGGCAGGTGGTGACTGCCTTACCCAGTGCAGCGTGCTCTCAAACACCTGCTGAATGAATGCAACACCACGACAACCATCCAGACCTGCAGTGATAACACAGGGCCTCTGGGGTAACAGGACAGCCCTGAGAGTTGCAGGTGCTTTTGGAGGCCTCTAATCAAGCCAGCAACGTCCAAGAAGGATTGCAAGAGAAGAGGACACCTCACCCTGAAGTCTGGCACTTAAAGCCACAAGGTCCCCAACATCCACTTTACAGATAGGGAAACTGAGGTCTAGAGTCAGTAGCTGCCCTGAGAATATGCCCTTCTCCACTGTCCAAGGCCCCTCCAAGTCTCCCACCCAGGGTGGCCCGTCCCACTCCCCTGGGGTCACCCCACAACCCATCTGCAGCCACTGCCTCCTCTCCTGGTCATCCTGGCAGCAGGGCCACTCGGCGCTCAGCGGCGATGGGCGTGCAGTTGCATGGCTGAGTCGGGCAGCTGGCAGCAGCGCAGCTCTGAACCAGCTGTTTGGATGACAAACTGCGTTCAAGCTTCATTAGGGTAATCACGGGCTCCCCTCCTGGCAGCGCCGCGGAGCGCGACTGTCAACCTGAACTAATCAAACCCAGCCCCAGGACACCCGCCCGCCTGGCTGACAAGCCGCTAAGCGGCTGAGCCACCTCACGCTGCACGGCTCCCGCCGCGGCTGCTCGGGCTGGGCCCTGCAGAAGGCCAGCCTCACAGACATCTGCAGATGCTCCCTGGGGTCTGGTGCACCTCAGAGGCCCCATCAAGGTGGAGCGATCGTGACTGTCCCTCCAACTTTTACGGCTGGGGAGACTCAGTTCATGAGGGGAAGCAATTTGACCAAGGCCACATAGCTGTAAAGTGGGCAAAGCCAGGCTCGAATCCAGGACCACCCCGCCCCCATCCCTCTCACTTCCCACCGCCTCCCACACCAAAGTATCCCTACTTTTTCCTTCCCTGTGAGGCTCAGCAGGCTGAGCCTAGAGGCTAGAGGCTAGAGTTGGGTCAGCTGCGTGGCCTTGGTAAGCCCCTTTAGCCACCTGGCCTTGAGCACTGCACCCCAACGTGGACATCAGGGGCTCTGATGGGGAAAGTACCCCGCCAGGCAAGGGGCAGCACTCAAGCAGGCATGGCTGTCTGGGATGATCACCCCCTTGTTCAGCGGGGCTGCCCTGAGTACCCATTCACCCCACATCCTCAGAATCAGAACCTGGCTGGAAAGGGCAGGTCTGGCTCCTTCATCTGACAGCTGGGGAAACTGAGGTCCAGAGAGGTCATGTCAGAGACGATGAGATGTAGTGGAAACAGAATGGGCTCTGGAAACAGACAGACATTCATTCATTCAACCACCCATTCACTCAGTCACCAAATACTAGCTAAGAGGCTGCAGTGTGGATGGCATTCGGTGTTTGCTGAGCACACTAAACATAGGACTAAAAGGATGGGTGAATGAATCGATGGATGGCACTGGGGACACAGCCACAAACTCCGCAGACATCATCCTGCCTCCTGGGGTTTACTGTCTAGCGGGGGGAGGCAGATGCTTTGCAACTGATTACAAATGACATGGGCAGTGAAGAAAACCCATGAGCTAGCCTGATGCCATCTAGCAGGAGGGCCCAGGCTGGTCTGGGGAGGTCTGGGCAGGCAAGCTCAAGAAGGTGACATGCCAGCTGGGCACTGCAAGGCAGCTGAGGGCAGAAAGAAGGAAGGAAAAGCATGTGCAAAGGCCCTGAGACAGGATGGAACTCGGGGCTTTTGAGGATGAAAGGCCCATCCCTCTACGTGGCTGGAGGGCAGAGACAGGTGTGGGAGCTGACACAGGCAAGGCGAGGGGAGGGTCTGGGTCTTTCTTCCAAGGACAGTGGGACCCCCTCGAGGCTTATGAGCAGGCTCGATCTCTGGGTGCTATGGGGTGAGTCAGTCGGAGGGTTCAGATCCCAGATCTGCCAACTTCTGGCACAGCGACTGCAGGGACAGTTCACACAGACATCGTGCGGAGCAAAAGCGGCAGACACGAAAGGGGACGTACTGTGTAATTCTGTTTACGGGAAGTGCAGAGACGGACAGAGCCCGACTCTACTGCTCGATGCCAGGTGGGTGACTGTCGGTGGGAGAAGGGTGATGACTGGATGGGGTACAAGGGAGCCTCCTGAGGTACTAAGGAATGTTCTAGATCTGGAGCTGAAATGGGGTTGCATGGCTATACACGTATGTGAAAACCTATCTATTCGTGCACTTTGAATTTGTGCACTTTTCTGTACTAAGCTATACCTCAAAAAAAAAAGTACGAATAAAATCCTGGCTCCACTGCCCTGCCTGTCTGTTTCTGCATCTGTAAAACAGGGCAGGGTCAGGACTGCCCCGTGGCACAGAGGATTTAAGAGGATGGTGTGTGGCCAGGCCGTGCACAAGCCCAGCCAAAGGCCACTGCGCCGTGAACGCAGAGCACACCAAAGCAGAAATGCATCTGGCTTCCCCTACACCCTGGCCCTCTGTGGGCCTCAGTTTCCCCATCTGTAAGGAGACAGCAGTCTCCACTTGCCTCAGGGTCAGCAGAGCAAAAAGGTAAAAACCCTCATATTCAGGCCCCTGCTCCAGTCACAAACCTAAGAACAATTCAGAGGTTGGGACCCACAGTTTGCAAGTGTCTCCCCTGGCCCCACGCACAGTGGGTACTGAACCATGGACCCACTGCCCAAGGCCACACACAGGGGTCAGCAGCAGGACCCAAGCCAAGCCCAGGCCTCCAGGTATCCACCCCTGAACCAGGTCTTTCCTGCACACCTATCATGTGCCAGACCAAGCCCAGTGCCTCCCCCTCAGGAGGAGCACCAGCCCCGCCACAGTGGCCCTTGCAGGGACCCACTGGGATGTGCGATTATAGAAAACCTCTGCCTGGGACTGGGGCTTAGGGCAGACTCCTATGGGAATGAACTCAAAGGCCCTGAATGAGGCACCGGGCAAAGCGAATTCAATGTAATATTATCCTTGACATTGGAGGGGCCACACAGCCAGATGTCTCTCATGCCATGAGCTACTGGAGGTAGGGAGGGGCCTGGTCCCTCACTGGAGACTGAACATCTCATCAACCTCCTGGAGACCACGTGCGGCCTTGGGAAATCAGGTGGTGGTGTTGTCAGCATTGCTGTGGACTCAGCTGTCCTCAAGGACCTTTTCACATCATTTTGTCATGAGTCTGCCAACAACCTGGAGCTGGGTCATGGGGGTTAGATCACCACTGGCTCTATTTTATAGAGGAGGAAACTGAGGCTCAGCGAGGTTTGGCATTCCTGGACTGCCCAGACGGCTGGGATCCCAACCATCAGCCCACCAGACATAGGACGAGTTCCCAGAGTGGGAAGCCAGGGTGGTCTGTGTCCTGTCCTCCCCACCACCGGAGAGTGGGGGATCTCACTCACACAGCCAGTTCACTGAATTGCACAGTCAGTCAACAAACACCAACAGAGCACCCACTGTGTATGGCAGGCCCTGTTCTGGATGCTGGAGGCGGAAAGGTGGTGAACAAGGCTGCTGGGACACAGACTCCAAACCATCTACAGCCCTACCCATTCCTCTCAGTACATGCCAAGAATCACCTGTGGCAGGGCAACACATTCAGCACCTGTTCTACGCCAGGTGCTGCACTAAGTATTATCTCCTTTAACCCTCTAAGCAGCCTCCTCAGGGAGGCATGGTCATGTCTATTTTATAGATGAACACATGGAAGTTCAAATTCAGTGACTTGCCAGAGGCTGGTGTCACGGCCTCTAAGAGGAGCCGTGACACCAGCCCCATCGGGCATCTAGCCCAGGTACGCAAGCCCCTCAGCCCTGTCTGTCTGCTGAGCGGTGTCAGCCCTGCGCACGCACTATCGCACAGGACTCCATGCCCATCGGTGTCTCAGGCCCAGGTCTTAGCTGAGTGCAGTACCCGCAGCTGCACACCCCCAGGCCCATAACCCAGCTTGGCTTTGGCCTCTGCCGACCCTCCTGGGATTTGGGCTCCATGGGGCCACCGCAGACCATCTCTGCCCCTGGGGACCCTACCCAAATCAGCTCAGCCCCAGTGAAGACCCCGGCTCTGTGCTGGCCGCCACAAAACATGGGGAGTGAGGGAGACAGACAAGAAAGCACACAGCCCCACCTGGAATGCTCTCCCCGCTACACCACCCATGGCCCCACCTTCTCTTCCCTCAGATCTTGGATAAAAGTCTACCTCACCACGCTGCCTCCATTACACTCCCGCACCTTCTCCCCAGCCCCTCAGCTTTCCTACACAGCTCTGCCCACAGTCCAGCACTAGACATGTTCTCGCTTGTTTATTAGTTGACTCGCTGTCTTTCCCGCTATACTGTGAGGGCCGGGACCTGGTCTGTTTGATTCACAAATGCCATCACTTCCCACCTTACCTCCCAGCATGGCATCCAGCGCATAGGAGGGCCTCAGTATCTTCCCTAAGTGACTGAACACTGGAGGGAAAAGCCCAGGGGTTCCTGGGAACACAGCCGGAGCACCCATTACCCCTGGCCTGAGTGGAGGGAGGGGGGGAAGGGGAAGTGTTTTAGGCAGAGGCAAAGGCCTGGTGGCAAGAAAGACCTGGGCTCTGGGGACCTCCAAGTGCAGTCGCTGAGTGTGGGGGGAGCACAGGGTGTGAGACTGGGAGGACGGCAGGGTCTCGGAGGAGGTGACAGGGAGCCCTTGCAGATCTCTCGCTTGGGCAACAAAGGGAAGTGTCTCCCAGCATCCAGGTCATGTCCCAGTCCTGCCTAGACCAGTTTGCCCCCCGCCCACCTTAACCCCTAGCCCCACTCAGTGTGGTCAACCAAGGTCCGTGGGCTAGCCATTACCCCTCTCCTGCCCATAAGGCACCAGAAGCACGGTCCTGAGGGCCACCCACAGGTCAGGGAGTCAGCCCACCATCCGTGCAGGCTGTAGTCTGTAACCTTGGCCCCCTTA
>PVKM010048991.1:0-11057 GCA_004027735.1 Carollia perspicillata
AGTATTAGACACAGAGTTAACGTAAGGAAAGTGCTTTGAAGATGAAAAGCACAATAAGCGTTAGTTATCATCATTATGATAATTATTATCATTATTGTTATTACATAGTGTCTGCTCAGAAACCCCTTTGGCTGTGCGGGGGGGCCGAGGCTGCCGAGGAGAGCTGGGCGGCGGCGTGGCGTGCAGCGCCGACGGTGGGGGCCGCACGCGCCGAGGGCTGTTTCTCCTGACAGATCGGGGGTGTGCTCGTCGGCCTCCCTCCCTCCTGGGAGATGGGCGTCCTGTCGTGCTGAAGCATCGGGACGCCTTTCGAGGAGTTGGGATGTTTTCTTGCATCATTTCTCAAAAGGTGTCTGAGGCGTGAGGGCTCTCAAGGCAGAGGCTCTGATTTCTGAGCAGCCGGAACCCCTTTAGGAGTTCCCTGTCCCTGAGCCGGATGGGGCTCAAATTGGTGATTTTAGATATTGAAAACAACGCAGCATAATTGTGGGAAGAAAATATAAAAACTCCACTTTTATTGCAAAAATGAAAACTGGAGTTATACAAATAAATATAATTAAGTACATAAATTCCCCCCTGTGAGGTTATTTCAAGGAGGATTCTTTGGATTGCTCTTCAGAAGGGGACTCCGGGATGAAGCCGGCTTCCTTACGAGGCACTGCGAAACCTGTCGTCACAAGTCAGCAAGGAAGGAAACGTGGAAGCTCGTTCACGGGCAGATGTCGGGGAGCTGGGTGCACAGCCGGCCGCGGCGCCGGGAACAGGTCAGCGACAGGCCTGCGGGAGGCGTTCCCTGCTCTCGGAGGGGATCGGGCCGAGAGGGTCCGGAGAGAGTGGGGACCGCTGTCCACATGGGCCACTGTTCTGTGCGCGTGGGCTCAGGGGCAAGGGAGCAGACCCACGCCTGCACGCTTTGCCTGCGGACCTCCCCTCCCTCCGTTGACTGCGAGCCAGACTCATCCCTTTCCTTTCTCAGGACCCTCTCTCTGTGGGGAAGTCCATGTCCAACCACGAGCCCCTCTGTTTTTTAAATATTCGCATCGCCTTGAGACTTCTCTCCTGACACGGGGGCGCCGGCTGGTTTGCGTGAGGCCCTGACGCAGACTGTCAGGACAAGCGAGAAGGCAAAGAGTCCCTCCCCCCCAACCGCCAAGGGGCTGCGAAGGTCTCGGCCCTGTCTGCCTCCAAAGCGTCCGGGAGTGACACAGCGATCGCCTTCTTCTGGAGAAATCCCAAAATCTAAATTTGTGCACGTGTAAATCTTTGATCCAAAAAACCACTTTCTACCACTCGGTTGTGAAGGAAAAGAGACACGTAGGGTTTCATTTCTGTTAAGGCTGACGTTCCGATATTTAACCTGTTAAAATGCAGGCATTCAGTTGTGCTAAACCCAGTGTGTACAGGGTGAGTGTGGTGCATCTCACACCCGAAATAAGATCAGGGTCTTTTAAAAAAGTCCCTCTGGGCAGAGCCCTTCGGTTGGAGTGCTCCGTTAGGCAGGCGGTAGCTCCGTACAACGACTGGAATCGGCTCCAAAAATGACACGTGAGACCACCGACTCCTGTGTGCGAACTGCGCAATCCCCGGGAGCTCGCAGAGAGCGCGCGGCGTGGTTTCCACATGTGGGGCTTGTGGTGGATTATGTGTTTCCAGGCTGTGGTTACGAGCATCATTTGTCAAGCTCCACACGCGTTGCTGTGGACAGGGGCCCTAGCAGACCCTCCGGGTGGCTTGTGCGGGGTTTGGACGAGGAGAACCGCGCGATGGCAAAGTGTGGGTGAGAGCGTGGCGGGGAGCCCTCGGCTGGTGACGGCGCTGGAGAGGAGAGACCCAGCGCCGACGAGAAGCTGGAATGTCATTAGGAGGGTCCGAGAAAGAGGCCAGAGTCCACGGGAGGTAGAGGTTGTGTGGCTGGCGCGAGCCAAGCGGGCACATTGTTACCGATGACGTTGCAGCCGTCACCTAAGAGCGCCTCGCTGTGCCCAAGGCAGTGTTCTTAAGGCTGTCTTTCTGGTTATGTGTGAAGACTCACACTGTGCTCACTTCTGGGCCAGTTTTATTCAAGCGTACTTGAAGTGGTACTTGTCAAACTGATTGGAAAATGAAGTCTGAGTCTTCGAATTATTGAGATGTGTGGGTGGAGGTTCGTGAGTGTAAAACATTGCGTGTTTCTGCTTGTCCTGGGCCATAAAAAATACCAATTTCTCAAATTTCTGTGTTAGCTTTGTTCTTTAATTACAACTCAAGTTTAGACATCTTCCTGTTTTTCTTTAATTAATAATGGCTCTGCAGTGACTTTTATATTAGTAAGCAAATTAAGCTCTTTCCTCGGTCAACCAGGGAAAACAGACTTGGAGGTAAAACATGAGCTCACCGGATGGCTCGGGCCCGCCGTGGTTGACGGAGAATCTTCGCTAACGCCGCCGTCTCTGCTACCTTTGCCGGAAGCGCTTCCCTCCTTACTGTGGGGTCCAGCCCGCCAGCGGAGGCTGTGCTCCGGGGAGACGCAGTCTGGCTCTGACGGTGCCGGGTGCGCGGCGCCCTCTCTGCAGTTGTTCAGCCTTCGGGTCCACAGGGCGGGTGCAGCGAGCGCCGAGTAGTCTTTGAACCTGCAACTCACCCCGTACAAGGCGCTCGGCATTGCTTCTTTGGTAAAACACTAGACACGAGTCTGTGCGTTTCTGGTTTCATCTGTTAAAAATGGAATGCAAACACTGTCGTTCCTCTGTAGTTCTTCTTCTTTGGGTTCTAGTCGGTCAGAATTCTGCCAGGTGGTCCTTTAGCCCTAATGAACCTGAACTGAAGAATTCATGCAGTTAACAATGTCACATTCCTGAGACGTGACAGTGAGGGATGCGGCTGTGGCTCCCGGGTTTCCCGTCACCGAAACGGTTTTCAGAATAGCAGCTGTCCTCCCGCGTGCTCTGTCCACAGCTGTGGGCGAGACGCGACCTCTGTGGGTCGGGCCGGCACGACGGACGTCCTGCCGCAGTGTGTGTCCAGTGCTCCCCTCCGCCTCTCCGTGGGCGTGACGCAGTCCCCGAAGTTCCCGTCAGCCCTGTTCTGATGCATGGCCCAAGTGACCGATAACGTCACGTGGCAGGCTCACAGGACGGCACAGAAGGAGCTCGGTGAGCGGGGCCCCCGTCCCTGCGGACGCCCCGCTCCTCCCCGACTCACGGCCAAGGCCAGTGGCCGGCCTGCTCAGTGTGGCCCCGTGAATGCCAGGTGGTTGGGAGCCCCAGGGAAGGAACTCCCCTCACCAGCGCAGGAAATGTGGGCTCTGTGCTGAAGATGTCAGTCTCTCCAAGACGGTCCTCTAAGCTAGTTGCAGTGAGAAATATGATCATGTCAAGAAAACTGATTTTAGTAATTCGGTCTCCAGGCTGTTACCGTGAGTGTTAGACAGTTTAAGGAATCAAATGAAGAGGGGACGTATGGGAACCCCAATTCTGATTTTGCGAGGGTTTATTTACTTACATGTGGCTACGCATCTAACGAGTCGTCCTTGAACTATGAAAAGGTTTCAGACACGCAGGTAGGTGCAGCGAGCACAACAGGAAACCTCACCCAGCCACTACGGAGGTTGGGCGGATGCTGACATTCTTACCCTATTTGTTTTAGGTCTTCTTTTTTTTAAAGAAACAAATTATTCCAGGTGCCTGTAAAGCCCGTTTCCTCGATTCCTCCAAATTGAGTATAACCTGGAGCTGGGGTGTGACCTTCCAGGCCTGCGTTTCGATACGTTTCATGCATGGGCGTCTGCAAATGCCACACAGCAATGCTCCAGGGGCCCGAAGTGGACAGGAGTGGGGTCTCCCAGCAGGCACCTCGTGGTGCTCTGGTCATCATGTCTCTAACGTTGTCTACCCGCCACGTGTAAATCTAGCTTATTCGTCGTCGCCGATTTCCTATGTGCCAAGGCACGACTGTGTCATCGTTTTATTTATTCATTCTCGCATTGATAGCGTTTTAGGTGGTTTCCAGATTCTGGAGATTACAGAGAAAGGCGATGAATACCTTTGTACGTGTTCCCTTGTGTGTGTGTGTGTGTGCAAGCATTTCTCAAGCATATCCGTGTAGAATTAGAATGACTCGGTCGTAGGATGTGCACCCGCTGAGCTCAGTGGGTGTGTGACCTGGCACTTCAGGTTCGGAAGTGACAAATGACAAGACTTCGTGGCGAGAATGTAGATTTGCATCTTTTGTGTTGTTGACCCGCTGAGTAATATTGGGCGTAAACTTAAATCCGACTCCTCGTCTATAGACGAGGGTGGTCCGAGAGCCCACCTCGGTGCAGACAGGACGGAGCGAGGCTCGGGTGAGGATGGGGCACCCAGAGTGCTCCTCACCCCCCCGCCCCCGACAGGGACGTCAGAAGGGTCACATGGTCACGTGGCACTTACAACTGTGTGTGGCACGGAGTCACGTCAGTGCCTGTGGACCCCACAAAAGCGAAACGAACTCCAGAGCAGGCGCGCGATCCTTCTGCACTTCGGGGGGCGCTCAGAGCATCAGCTGCCGACACGAAACGCGAGACGAAGAGCAGGAAGCCTCAAAGGCCGCACGCGGCCCTGCGGCTTCCATCACACCGCACGGAATGGCGTCATGCACTTAGTCACACGCCCTGGGCTCTCCTCAGACACCGTTCCGTGAATCACTCCCCGATAAAACGCACCTTCTCTCGGGCTGCGAGGAAGCCAGGAAAGCCAAACCTTCCGGCGGCCCTCACTCGTGAAATCTGATACCGAAGCTTGGTCCCCACGATGTCCCAGGTGTGTCCTCCGCCTTAATTGTCCACACGGCAGTTCGGCAGTACCGCTCAGTGAGTAGCTTTATGTTTCTTTGAAAAAGCGCAAAGGCAAGTGTGCAATGCTACGCTTCACCACCTAAAACCGAGGGGGGCGCGTGGACAAGCCTCGGCCCGCCTGCAGGTCCCTGGGGCCCGTGAGCCCGCGGAAGCCCAGAAACCTGCTTAGGTGGCCTGTCACCTGTGCGAGCGCCTGACGGGACCGACAGGCCTGTAGTTTCCTCCCTTCGAAGACCCGAGGGGCTGCTCGGATTATTACTTCAGAGTGTTCGCCGTGCAGATTCCAGCTTTCGGATTCCAATAGCATCTCCTTGAGCCCTCCAAGTGGATTGCTTTGCATTGCTTTTATTGCTCTTCCAGTGTTTTTGGAAATACTTAAGACTTCTCCTAAAAGCCAGATCTCCTGGAGTGTGTTTTCGTTGGGGGAAACACGACGGCCTCACCGTGGATTTCCCAGGAGTCCGAAGGTAACGGCCCGAAGGACCGGTGCTGAGATGAGTTCTCGATGAAGAGCGCGAGCCCGGGAAGGAGAAGCCCCTGCATCTCTGCGCTGCTGGTCCTGAGTCAGACCTGGCGTGTTTCCGACATGCACGCCAGGGCGTGCTTTCCCCTTCGTTCCCAGTGTCTTTCCATCGTCACCCTGATCAGGGTGACCCACACTCGGGGTGTTTTCTCACCCCTTGGCGAGGACAGATGTTTGACCTGGAGCTGCCCCGCGGGGCCCAGGCGGTCCCACCTGACCAGCCTGCAATCCACTGTGCAGGAAGGCACGGCGCACGGTCACCGTGGCCGTTTGCCGTGCTCCGAGGCGGACAGGAGGCAGTCAGTGGCCAGCAGGTGACGTCTGCGGAGACAGAGCGGGCAGGGCGAGGGGACAGTGTGGAAAAGACTCATCGGCCCCCGCTAGTCTGCCCGGCTCGCCTCGCAGTGGGTCGGGGCAGGCCAGTGGCAGGCTCGTCGTTGAGTCCCACCCTGGAAAGCCCTGCCGTCAGGAAGCTTTGAGACCCCTGAGAGCCAGGAATTCCCGAGCTGCATGATGCACCTGTGAATCGCAGCCCACAGGGAAGCTTTCCTTCAGTCTCACCTGTGTTCATGCAATAATCATGTGGCCCCAGAGTCTTTCCTCTTAAATTTTTGTTGCATTATCGGGGTGACGTTGGTTAGTAGTGTTACGTATGTTTCAGGCACGGAACTCTGTAACACACCATCTGGGTGGTGTATCGTGTGCTTGTCACCCCAGGGTGGTTTCCTTCGTCACCATTTGCACCCCCCCGGCACCCTCTTCTTTCCTGACGCCCCAAGTTTTAAACGCCCTGTCCTGGTTGGTCTGCTGCACAGTGCACTTCGTGGGAAAGAGGAGCGAAATGCCGAGCCGGCCACTGGACACTGGGCGCCCTGCGTCCGGCCCATCCACCCGGGGGTGCCGGCCGAGGCCAACGTGAAGTCTTGCCTGGGTAACTGGGGGAGCGCTTCCGTTCGGCCCCGCCTACCAACTCGCAGGCGTGTCTGCGTGGACGTGTGCTGGCGTTCACGGCCCCTGCCCTTAGAGCACGGTCGGTGTGAATCACGAACACCGGCTCCGCCCTCCACGCCCTTCCCGCACACCCAGCGTCCCCTGGGGCCGTCGGTGTCTGCCTGTTGTCCACGTCCTTCAGGTGGAGGAGCACAGATGGCCTGCCGAGAGGTGCCCAGCCAGAGCGTCGTCGTAGGGACCCACCGGCGATCTTCTTGACTTTTTCATCTTTTCCCTTCACGTCGAACGGGACTTTGGAGTTGACGTATTGTCAGAAACGCGCAGTTGTTGGCGACAGCGTTGCTTTTGTCTGGCCAGTAAGGCCACCTCCCTGTGGGGTCAAGAACAGCAGGGAGTGCCAGCCCATCTGTTGTCCATCCGCCCGTCCGTCTGTCTGTCTATCGTCCATCCATCTGTCGGTCGTCGGTCAATCTGAAATCTTGTGTTCGAGGTAAAAACGGAAGCCCAACAAAGGACAGTGTGGCTGCCCGAGTGTGGCAGACGGCACCTGAAGCCCCGCGATGGCGTCTCGCCTTCGGGCTGTGAAGCGGAGCAGCTGTTCGTGCCGGTAGCCCACCCAGGGCCGGGCCGGCCCCTGCGGTGCCCAGTTTGGGGGCTTTGGCTGGAATGAGAGGAGTTTGTTCACGGCACAGAGGTCCACGAGAGAGACCGCATTTGAGCTTCCTGCGGTGACCAGAGTGTGGGATTCCTCTGTGGACTCTCCCCTACGTGTGGGGCGCCTGCTGTCGGCGAATAGGCGATAGGACGTTCCCCAAGGACGAACCGTACCTTGGTCCAGAGTTTTAGGCGTAGTTTAGTGTTTGTTAAATTTCTTATCAACAAAACACCCGCGCTCATTCCTTCGCCGATGCTTTTTGCACACTTGCTGTGTGCCCAGTCCTCTGCAAGGAGATACAAAGGTGAATAAGATGTGGCCCGTTCCCTCCGGTCACCGCGCGAAGCAGACAGGTACAGGACGTCGTGGGGGGAGCCGGTGCACACGCGCAGAGGGTGCTGCGGGGACACGGGGAGAGGCCGGGATTAGCAGGAGCTGCCACGTGTGAAGTTCAAGGCACTTTTCCCATACAGCGCATCAGGCAGTTCTCTCGGCCGCCCTGAGAAGCACGGCCTTATTTCCTCATCGCTTTATGGGCGAAGGTCCCAGAGACGGAGATCACTTTACCCAAGACCCAGCCAGCGACCTGGGCCCACGTCCTTGACTTTGGCTCACCTGCCCTTCTCAGTCTGCCGCCACAGCCTCTTATCACTGAGTTCAAGAAAATAACAGAAACATTTTCTTTGATTTCTGATGCATAATTTATTTATTTTTTATTTTTAGCTTCAATTTGAAGTCTGAAATCAAGTTTTGTACTTGGGTATTTGTTGCTACTTAGAGAGACCCCAGCTGCCAATTTGCGGATGGGCCCTTTTTACACGTGAGCTCGGTTGACGTGAGAGCGCTGCGTTGAAGGAACCGGGCCACGCACGTTTTTATCCACTGGTGAATCAGAGGGACCGTGGCGTCCCAGTGCCTAGCGGGGTGGGCCTGCTGCTCCGGGCGTGGTGGCCCGCCTGTCCTTGTTTTCAGGAACAACGCAGCCCGAGCGAGAAAACTAACGACACACACCCCTCTCCCTCCCCACGGAGCTCTCCTGGCTGCTTCCCTCACGGGCTTGTCTTCCTCACTTTGGTGACTGAGGGGCGGGGAGGTGGGCGGGGGCAAGTTAAGGAAAGGGGCGGAGCCAGAACACAGCCCGTTGTGTCTAGGAGATCGCTGGGTACTCTGAAACAAACACGCATTTTTTAAAATGTATCCCTTCCTGTGCCTAAATGGGAAAGAAATACCAGCAGAGAGTTACGAAGGTGGGTGCATCCCCTACTTGTTCCTTCTGGGGTGCTTCTCATTAAAGACCTCCACTACCCGTGCTGGAGGAGCGACAGCCTGGGATTTTAGACCCGACCTCAGAGTAGCCATGGGTTCGTCAGCCCTCCCTTTTCTCTGAAATGCTGCAGGACCCTGAAGGAAGGCACACCCAGTAGAAACTACTTGTAGCTCTCGGAGGAATTCCGGATCTTGATTTATTCCCCTGTTGTCTTCTTCGAGTGATGTGGCTGCGGCAGAAGTGGTTGATGTCCTTGTTCAGGAGTCTGTCCCGGACCTTTCCGGAGGCTGCCGACAGTCGCTGGGGGAGGGACCTGCATTTTCTCACGGTGATGCCCCCGGGCGGTTTTCCCAGACGTCTGCTCGTTCCCCTGTGAAGATGCACAAAATGAGTGATGTAGCTGTGGTTAAAAAAGAAAAACTATTAATGTAGCATTTCTAAATACTTTAAATGCCTTAAATACTTTACAATGCTTCAAAACTCTTATTAGGATAGGTAAGAGAAGATGGTAGCAGTCATTTAACATAGCTTTCTGAGTTGTACAACCTAGAATTTTTTTTGGAGGGGGAGTTATTGCTATTTTGCACTCGTATAGTCTCATCATTTGTTTGGGAGTTACATTGTATGTTAGTTGGGAATTTCTGTGTTTTACTCTTGAACTCGAAACCTTTTTTTTAATTTTTAATTTTTCAGTTTCAGCTGACGTATACTCTTATATTAGTTCAGGGGTACAGCATAGTGATCACACATTTACAAGGTCTGTGCGAAAAAGCCCAGCCATTGTTAATATGATGAGAACAGTTTGTGCGACATCAGTGTGACCTGGCAGCCAAGGAGAGTGGACTGGAACGCGCGTGTGTGAACAGTGATGACCTCACTGTACTGGTCAGTGGGGGTGATAGACACTGTTCAGCGAGCATGTGCACTGTGTGGCCATCACATTCAAAATGACTGATCGAGTAGAGCAATGAATCTGCATCATATTTTGCGTTAAGCTTGAGCATTCCTCCGTGGAAGCTAGTTGGATGATTCAGAAGGCTGTAGCTCTGGGAAACGGGTGATTGGCAGCTTCATCACAACAAGGCACCTGCTCACCCGTCACGTCTCATGCAGAGTTTTTTTTGCAAAACATGAAATCACCCAGGTGACTCAGCCCCACCATAGCCCAGATTTGGTGCCCTGAGACTTCTGGCTTTTCCCAAAACTAAAACTACCTTTGAAGGGGAAGAGATTTCAGACCGTGGATGAGATTCAGGAAAATACGACAGGGCAGCTGATGGCGATTGGGAGAACTGTGTGAGGTCCCAAGGTGCCTACTTTGAAGGGGACTGGGGCGTCCTTGTCCTGTGTACAGTGTTTCTCGTGTCTTGTACCGTCTTCAATAAATGTCTCTGTTTTTCATATTACATGGTGGGTGGATACCTTCTGGACAGACCTGGCGTACAGCTCCCAAAGTGATCGCCCCCGTGAGTTCAGACCCTCTCTGGCGCCGCACATGGCTGGGGCAGGGCCGTGGACTCTGTGACGTGCGCCGCACTTGACTTCCTGAGCTGTTTTTACACCTGGCAATCTGTCCGGTCGTCATATTAAAGTACAATTCGGGTATTTCTAACAAAAGTGATTTAGCGGAGTTGTTCTTGTTTTCTCTTGACTTTACGGGATGGAAGTGCATTTGCTGTGTTGTAGGAAGGTGTATTCCCATCTCCGTTTTTAAGGGGATGTGAATAAAAACCTTGTGAAGACGAGTCATGGCAGAATCCAGAAATTTGGCGAACATCAAGATTAACGGGTGTGACCTTTGCTGAGGCAGGTGGGAAGTGTCAGAAGGGACCGGCCGGCTTTGTGTGGCACATACGCCTCCAGGCCCGAGAACCGCGCGTCTCCGGGGTGAACGCCCTTCCTGCCTTCCCCTCCCCGTCTCACCGACGAGACCCGGGGCAGGACCCCTCCCTCCCGACGCCACCCGAAAACCACGGCTGCCCTTAGGATGCAGTGTTTTAGATTCGTGTGTGCGTATATCCATATAAATCGACATTTAAGAGAACATTTTTCTAGCAGACTCCGGACACTCAGCAGGATGTGCCCTAAACTTTCCTCCAGCAGAGAAGTCCTGTAAACATCGTGTAACACCGGTATTGAAGAGAAAAGGGGTAAGTTGAAGTCATTTTTGTGCATCTTTCAGAAGTCACCCTTTCATTTCCAAAGAGGGTCGGTCACCCACGTCCGTCTTGAACGGGCAGGCGGCGTGTAGTGAGCACAGCGGTCCCGAGGCCCTCCCCGCACCTGCCGCCTCTGGTGATGAGACTGCACCGCCCTGCTGCAGCCCACCCGGCCCTTTCTCCAGGGGAGGACAGAGGCCACGGAGCTGCGGAGTGCAGGCCGGGGAGTGTGGCAGGAGAGGACCCGCAACCCCGCCCTGGGGCTGAGCGCTGCCCTTGTTCCTTTCCGTTCTCCTGAGCCCGGGGGTGGGGTTCTGGTTTGGGCTCAGCGCGTACCCCGGAATCCAGAGGCGTTGGGCTCCATGCTGGGCGTCTCTCCCGTCGGAGTCCTCCTAAGGGGAACACTCCGAGGGGCAGCACGGCACCCCCAGACCGGACTCTGGTGAGCACCCGCCGTCCAACCGTGGGCACTGTGCTCCGTGGTCCCCGAGCGCTCAATGACCTGTCCCTGTCCGTGCTGCGGGGCCGCCTCTGGACGTCAAAGCCCAGCTTCGAGCTTGTCCGTCACTGGTGCTTTGTGAGCCCTTCCTTCCTGTGTCCACGTTTTGTTGCGTCTGTGAGTGGGCTATAACTATGATGCCGTAAAACCTGTGAAAACACACCCCAAGAGTGCACGAGTGCCGTCTCCTTCT
>PVKM010048992.1:0-11079 GCA_004027735.1 Carollia perspicillata
TTTTTTAAAACCTCACCTGAGGACATTTTTTCATTGCTTTTAGAGAGAGAGGGAGGGGGAGAGAGACAGACAGACAGAGAAACGTCAGTGTTGGATGTGAGAGAGAAACATCCATCAGTTGCCTAGGTATGTGCCCTGACCAGAGGTCGGATGTGCAACCTTTCGGTCTACCGGGTGGTGCTCCAGCTAAGGGACCACACGGGCCAGGGCTGCGACACGGTTTTAAATGGCTTCTTAGTATGTTATGGTTTGGATGTACCGTGATCATTTTAGTCAATTACTTTTTATTATTTTAAAGTATTATTGTAACCAATGCTGTGATAAACATTTTACATTTGTTTAAAATAATTTAAAAATAACTTTTGACTGGAAATGACATACTTATAAAATAGAAATACTGTATAAAATGATGCAATGATTACTCAATTAAGTGATTTAATTTTTACTTATATATGAAGACATCCTTTTGCCACTTGGTTCTTTGTGCTCGAGTTCCTACGATGTTATTACATGTGGATGCAATTCATTCATTTTCAGTGTGAGGCAGTATTCTATGCCTATCGACATCTTCCCCTTCCTCCTTTCCTTCCTCCCTTCCTTTTATATGGCGTTAGAGAATACATCACTATATACATTATCACTGACTATATCACAGACTATATTAGACTATATTAGACTATCACAGACTACATTAGACTATATCACAGTTTACTTATGCATTCTTCTGTTACTAAACCTTGAAATTACTTGTGGTTTTAAACTCTTATAAACAGAGCTGCTAGAGCTTTCTCGTTCATGTCTCCCAGCACAAATATGCAAGAACTCTCTGAGTGTGTACAGCTGGGAGTGGAATGCCTAGGTCCGAGGGGGTGAGCGCTATCGGCGATGCTAAAACCAAACTGGTTTCCGAAGGAGTCATACAATTTGTATTCTCCCCAGCCGTGCGTGAGAGCCCCAATTGGTGGTTGTTCCTCAGGAAGGCTATCACTGTTTCCAGTCCTCTGTTTTAATGGAAACGTTAGAACCAGCTGGTCAAACTACATACACACAAACACCTCACGGAAGGTTAATAATCACTTAGGGGGAGAAGAAGCCTCTTTGCAATAGTGAGCCTTCTTATCCCCTAATCTAGGTCCTTCGATAAATTGTCACAACTCTTCTCTATGACTAGCTTACATACATTAATTATATTCATTTTCAGATACTTTATATTTTTGATGCTAGTGATTATGGGATCATTCAACATTACATTTTCTCCTTGTTATAGAGAAATGCAATTGAACTTCGTAGACTAGTTTTGTGATTAACAACCATATTAAAATACACTGGTTAATCCTAATAATTTATTCTGAGTCTTTTGACTGCTCTATATGACTATATCATTTATAAAAAATTAGAGTTTTGTGCCTTCCTTTCCAATTTTTACCCTGTTTATTTCTTTTTCTTTCCTTATTGCACAAGCGCAAACCCCGAGGACAATAATCAGTGGAAGAGGCAAGCAAGTGCCCTCACCTTGGTCATGACATTAGAGGCAAGCAAGTGCCCTCACCTTCGCTGATTCTCTGCTGAGAACGCTATTTGCTTTGGGTTTATTCCTCTTTGATACAACTTCAAACTTACAGAAAAATAGCAAGAAAGTATAAAGAACTCATATTTTCTATCATATTCACCATTTTGCCCTACTTATTTATCATTCCTCTACTATATATGTATATATAATACATATAAAATATACTATATATGTATATACAAGATATATATGTGTGCACAATATATAAAACATATAACACATGTATATACCACACTATATATACACATGATGGATAAAACATCTAACATGCACACAGGCGCACATGTAAATACATATGCCGCGCACACAAGCACACACACATTTGGGGGGACTATGTGAGAACATGTTAAAGGCATCTGCCTTTAACCCTAAAGCATGCATTTCCTGAGATCGAGACCCCCTCCTACACGTACAGCGGTAAAACTCCGCATCGCTACAGCTACTGTCCCACCCACACTCCGTATCCCAACGATCCCCGAAGTGTTCTTGAGAGCTGTTTTTCTTTCCCACTCCAGCATCCAACCCAGGATCCCGGATCACGTTGGTTGTTACATGGTTTCCATTGCCTTTCTCGGGAGGAGTTCCCCGGCCTTCCTCTGTGCTTCTTAACCTTGATATTTTTGAAGAGTACAGGGAAGTTGTTTTGTAGAATATCCCTCGACCTGGGTTTGTAGATGTTTTTCTCTTGGTGAGAGTCAAGTGATCAATTATTCACAGAGTCCCCAGGCGCGGACACTCCGCCCTGCTTGGTGCATCGGCTCAGGGGCACACGACGTCAGCTTTAATCGCGTGGTGAAGGTGGCACCCACCAAGAGTCTCCAGAGTAGAGGGAGGGTTTTTCTCTTTGTAATTAAAACACAATTGGTGAAGAAATACTTCCCGAATAGATAAATATTGTGTTTGTCATCGAGTTTTGACTGTGGGCTCTCAGTACCCACTGATGACCTTCTAAACTGCGCCGTCCTTTCTCTGCTCCTTACCTGCCGTTCTACCGTGAGGAAGGGCCGTCCTTTATTCCGGCCTGTTCACCATGTACATAAGAACGGGCTTATGAAAAAACAAAACGAACACTGGGCTCACGGATTCCTATTTTAGTCGATGTGTTGCAATCCTGTTCCAGTTAGCTTTAGTTATATTCATTCAAAAATCTAGTTGGCTTGAAGCAATAACACTTCATTGTATTACCTCTCAGGTTACGGTGGGTTGGGAATCTGGGGAGGACTCAGCGAGGTCATTCTGGCTCCGGGTCCCCCGTGTGGTTCAAGTCAGACAGCAGCTGGAGCTGGACGAGCAGGGGACGAGCCAGCCGGACAGCTGTCGAGCCTCTCTGGGCGGTCTTCCCACATTGGCTGATTTGGGATCCCTGACGGGATGCTAACTTCACAGTAGCCAGACCTTTTACGTGGCAGCTCAGAGCACGTGGAAGTGGGAGTGACTCAGCCAGCCAGGTGGGAGATTTGTTTAAAAAAAAACTTGTGGGATTTTAGTGAAACAGTTTTATAACGTAGCATGTGATGGTTAATTTTAGGTATCAACTCGGCTGGGCCACCGTGCCTAGATTTTGGTCAAATATTCTTCTGGATGTTTCTGTGAAGGTGGGTTTTTTTTTTTTGTTTGTTTGTTTGTTTGTTTTAATGCAATTACCATTTAAGTTACTGGGCTGGCTGGAAAGCAGGCTACTCTTCATAAGGTGGGTGAGCCTCCCCCAATCAGTTCAAGGCCCTAACAGAACAGAACCCAGCCTCCTCCGGGCAAGAAGGAGCCCTGTCACACGCTGCCTCTGACGGGAACCTCGACTCTTCCCCGGGTCTCCCACCTGCGGACCCACCCAGGCGGGTTTCGGACGTGCCACGCCTCCACGATCATGGGATTTCATTCCTTAAAATCAATCTTGTTCTGTATAAAGACATCCTGTTGGTTTTGTTTTCTGTGGAGGAGGCTGACTAATGCATACTTCTCAGACAAACGCCAAACCCACAAAATCTCTTCGAGATAAACCCTCCCGGCTCTCGAGCTCCCTGCAAGGCCGCTGTGTGGCAAGGCCTTTCAGACGGCGGAGACCCCACTGTTCAAAAGCAAAACAAGGCGGATCCTCCAGATCCTTAGAATGCCTTGTTCCCTCTTATTTTTCTGCTTGTAAGGGTCTATAATACCTTACATTTTTCTGAAGTTTTTAAAAAGCAGCTGACAGGCCCACCATGGATTTGATCTTTGTTCTGAAATCTTTTCCTAATCTTTTCCACTTTATTGCCATCTTTGAGAGGCTGGGAATGAGAAACTGTTTTTTTTTCAAATCCAGGGTGTCCCAGCTCCTTTATATTTACTGGTGTTTGCTCCCTGGCCCACGTCTCTCCTCTCACGTTCTGTTGCAGCGAGAAGCAGCCAGGGGTGTCACGTTCAGCGTTCTGCCTGGGAATCTTCAGCTGCATCACTGGGTTCACTTGGTGTGTGTCCTCTTATGTCATTACCACAGGTGACAATATGGGGGAGCGATCTCTCCGCTCCCCCATATCAGGTCCCTCCTTCATCCAGCGGTTAATATCCTCATCCCTCCTTGCACAAAGAGCCCCCTCAAGGCCCTCCCCAAGGCCCTCCAGGCTTTCCCCACAAACTCCTCAAGGCCCCTCCTACTTTTTCCTGCCACCTAGTCCCCAAGCCAATGTCGCATGCTGTGATTTTTTTTGTTCTTTTTGCTATGGCATCGTGCCACATCCAGACCCCCAAATCTATTACGATGATCTATTGGTATGCAAGCAATCATCACAAAACTTCGTGCTTTGCACTAGCAGGCACGGAATTACTTTTCAGTGTTTCTGTAGGTCAGAAACTGGGGAGGGTCAGCTGTGGTTTTAGAACGTGTAAAATGGGAGATGCTAGTGAGGCCTTTTTTGGAAAACACAATCTTCCACAAACCTATTATTATCTTTGCTCTTTTTTTTCCCCTTTTCTTTGTTAAGCCCTAACCAGCCAGTGTGAGCCCTTTCGAGCTGGCCACTCTATCCTTTGGACAAGTCCGCACGATTCTTTGAGCACTGCCTTACTTTCCGGAACAAAATGACGCTTCAGTTTCACGGCGCACCATTTCTGCCCCGGCGCAGGAATCGGCCGTTTCTCCAAGTGCAGGTCCCTTTAGCGGGGAATCTGGGTGCTCTGGATTTCCATTGCTATTGGGGTGTCCCTGCACCTGGGCCATCTCAGCGAAGCCAGGGAATGTCACACGCCCAGACACACACTTTGACTTCCTGTAGACACGTGCAACTCCGGCCAGCAGCAAAGAGTGCGCTCCTGACTCCTCCCCCTTTCCCGTGTGTTGCCCCCTTTCCCAAGGGCGAGAAACCTGCTCTCATCACATTTACTCGTGGGTTTGCTGTGGGGCCTTTCACATTACGTGTACTTTAAGTTAAATAACTTCTCTTCCATCCCGGTCCTCCTTTTCTAGGTATTTCCTTCCTCTAATAACGCATGGATGTGAGAGCTGTCAAACGCTTTCCTACATCCAGGCGGGCGACCACAGAGCTCTGCCGCTTACAATCCCTGCTGCGGGGAAACACGTCAGGACACTGCTAGTGGCGACCAAATGGATTTTGGAAATAAACCCAAATTATTAACACATTGCTAAATTTAGGGGGCTAATTTTCCCTGGGAACTGTGAGATCATAGACGAGAGATGTGGGTGTCCTCCCGGGCTCCTGGCGCGGAGCTCCTGGACCCACGCCATTTCCTAAGCGCTGAGAGCACCAGCGGCATCTTCATCCTGGCGTTTGGTCTTCTACCCCCGGTTCCGGACACAGGGCTCGGGAGACCCTCGGGCGACTTTCTGGGTAGCAGGTGTGTCTTTTGTGCTAATGAGGCACTCTGGGTGGGCTCCTGGGTGGCTCCCGGGTTAGAAACTTAGATCTTTCCGACCCTCCCCCACCTCCTCTGAGAAGGGAGAGGGGCTGAAAACAGAGTTAATCGTGCTTAGGTCAGGAAGCCTCCATTAAATCCCAGTAGCATGGGGCTCGGGAGCTGCCAGGTGCGTGAGCACAGGGAGGATCTGGGAGAGCAGTTACACCGGAGAGGCCGCGGAAGCTCCATGCCCCTGCCCACACCTGGCCCTAGGCATTCCTGACATCTGGCTGTTCACCTGTACGCTCTGCCTTATCCTTAATTGGATCAAGGGCAGAACTTTTACAAGAAGGGCTTTAAGGTTCAGTGTGGGGCAGTCTTCTCCCACTGCCTTTTTGCACTGGAGGGGCGCGTGCTCGCCCCTGTGGCGCGCTCTGGGCTGCGCCCGCGGACCTCTCTTCCAGGTCTCTTCGGCTAAGTCTAAGTTTGCTCTTAAATTCATCCACTGATTTTTTAAAATTTCGATTACAGTTTTCATTGCTAGATATCGCACTTGGCTATTTTTCAAACAGTCATATCATTTGCTGCACCACGATTCTCTGTTTGCATTTCAGCTTTTCAAAAAAGTTTGTGTAACGTTATACACAGTTATTTGTTTATGTTGTATCTGTTCATTACGATAGCTGCAGGTCTATTTCTGTAGGTTCTCACTTGGGTGTCTTTTATATAAACTTATTTTATATTTTAGTATTTTTTTTATTTTTGACTGAGTTCATACTCCTTGGAGAGTAATTTGTCAAAATTACCGGAGGCCTGTGGTTTGGAAGGCTGTCCTGGGCCGGGTCGGGGTTCACCCCGAGCAGGGCGGACGGCCCCCCCAGTGCTGCCTTGCACCCCATTCTGGGCTCGAGGGTCTCTCGGCCAGTTTGTTACAGGGATCGGGGGAGGGAAAACACAGCCGTTGTTCCCACTCTCAGACGAGCGATTCTGACCCTCCCCCCAGCATGGGTCCATGGCAGGCAGCGCCCCTCAGCCCGCCCCATAGCGGGTAGGGTGTGTTTGCCTCTCTCCCACCCTCACACTGGACACAGTGCTTCCTGGGGGCTCCTAACACACTGGCATGTCCTCTGCTTAACTCCTGTCCCCGTATCGCAGCTTTGGTCACCAGCACTGGGCAGGTGCCCTCAAAGTGAGAAGTAGCGTTTCCTGAGCCCTGCTTTTCAAATTTCACTGAGTTTTTGGCCTCTTAGGAAATTTTTGCTTCTTGCCTCTGACTAATGTGGCTGAGAGATTATTTAAACATTGAATCCATCATTTTACATTGTTTTAAGGGGCAGCGTCAGCTAAGGTATCTTAGCCAGGCAGCCAGAAACAAACACCTGCACAGACAGTTCTGACATTTTCATCTTGTCATTGCCCACTCTTCCTGGAACAGTGGGTACACGCAATCATTTAGTTGGGTTTTTTTAAAGATTTTATTTATTTTGGAGAGAGGGGAAGGGAGGGAGAGAGGGAGGGAGAGAAACATCAATGTGTGGTTGCCTCTTACCTGGCCCCCAATGGGGACCTGGCCCGCAACCCAGGCACGTGCCCTGACTGGGAAGGGAAACGGTGACCTTTCGGTGGGCAGGCCAGCCCTCAGTTCACTGAGCCACACCAGGCAGGGCTGCAATTATTTAGTCTTGATGAAAAACATGTCTTGGTCCAATAAACCCAGGGCTTCCTAACCCAATTCATTTCGGCGCATGCTCACTGAAGATGCTGCACTTCCCAGCACCGCAGGCCAGCGCAGAACGACCAGACACACGCCCTGGTCCCCATGGGGGTGAACGACAGCTGACACGGCGTCGCTCAGAAGGGGGGCCCGTGCTGCGCCGCCCAGCTTTCCACATATGCATTTAATCCACACAGCTGCCACGTACGACAGACAGAATTATTATGACCACCATCTTAGAGGTGAGAAAATCAAGACACAGAAGATTAAGCAACTTGTCGAAAGCGCTCCGGCTGGTCAGGTAGATCACCCTCGGAATGTGTGGCTGCATAAGCGTGAGACACCCCGCAGATGCCTAGAGAACACAAGAGCAGGCGATGCGTGACTGCAGCAGGAGTAAGAGTGGGTCCCCAGGTGACGGCGGCCGGAAAGGTGGGGGAGCCACCGTGCAGCGAGCACGGACCTGGGGCTTCTCTGCGCTGTGCGGTGACTGTCCTTGCCCTTCACCTGAAGGTGGCTGTTGCCACGGGAGGTGGCCATTGCATGGCATCACCTGTCCCAGGC
Source organism: Carollia perspicillata (assembly GCA_004027735.1). Lineage (NCBI taxonomy): Eukaryota > Metazoa > Chordata > Mammalia > Chiroptera > Phyllostomidae > Carollia > Carollia perspicillata. The sequence continues at coordinate 7,677 of PVKM010048992.1, forward strand.
TGCACGGGACCATCCAGCTCTGCTTGTCCTGCAGGGACAGACTGCACAGCCCCCCCGCCGTGCAGACCCCTGACCCTGCCCTCTCACTGCTACCGAGATGTTTCCCTAGCGAGTCTCCTTGGCACCGGTCCAGTCCTCTCACTGCGCGGCAGCCAACACAGGCTGGGCATCCAGGGGACGTCGCTGTAGACAAGGGGCGAGCCACGAGGCGCCGCCTGGAGCGCCAACGCCGGCGGGAGGTGAGTGGTGGCTGCCTGGTCCTGCCTCCCCCGATGACATTTGGGAGAAATAAGTGTGGGAGGGACCGTGAATCACAAAACGGTCTTTACACTATGCCCAATAAAACAAAATAACGAGAACCCAGGAACTCCCAACCACAGAGGCAACAGAAATAATAAGGCAGAAAATACACAGAGCGAACAATTAGGAATATCTTATTAAAACAACACTTGCTACTCAGCAGGCATTAATTCTCCCCACACAAGGGCCGGGGCGGCTCGGCGCCAGAGGCCCCCCAGCTCTGGGACCCTTCGGGGCCCCGGTGGAAAGGGGGCTGTGCTCGTGCTGGGGCTGACCTGCCGGCTCTCATTAAATTCCCAGTCGGCCCAGAGAACACACCGTGTTTATTATTTTTCTATTTTTCTAACTCCATGTGACTGATTCTCGAGGAGCCAGGAGATTTTTTGGAATAAATACGCTGATTAAAAAAAATAGTTTCAAAGCCTCGCTTTTTCCTTTAACCCAGAATATATAAATCAGCGCTATCCCAGTCGACTAAGTATTGTAAATGTATATTTAGATTTAACAAAATATCAGTGGGAAATATCTTTGGAAAGTAATTACTTTAAAATATATGTGAAGTGTCTTTTAAATGCTCAAAGCAACGGATCTATTTTAAAGACATAACTTACATAAAGAGGCACAAATATTAATTAATTCCAAGCTGGAAACGCATTTATGAACTTATAGCCTGGAGTGAATGTTTACAGATCTGGGCATAAATACCAGAAAATCAGTTTCAATGGAAAACTTAACTGCCTCAAACAAGGACCCTCCTAGGGCCGCCAGCTTGACCAGAGATTCTCAGGGGGGCAGGTGAGTGAGTAGGGGTAACTTCAGCCTTTGCGCTAAGTTCCTCTCTGCTTCCTGCTCCTCCCGCCTCACCCCTGTCCAGCCTCTCCCCTACCGTGCTATATGTGAGTACAAAATAAGGCTAAAAACTGAAACGACCTCCAAGGCACCTGGAAGAGGGAGAGCCTGGGGGCGCCTGTAGCTCATTCGGTCCGGAGGGCGGAAGCTTGGGTGTCTGTCTGGCCCAGCCCCCTCTCCCCTGGGCCCAGCTTGCCCGTGTGTGGCCTTTCACCGCCCTGTCGGCTTCCTCTGACCCTCCACACGGCTGCCCCGCCCACCGGCTCCCACCCAGTGAGGCCATAGAGGCGCCTGCCCTCCTCAGGCTTTTCAAGGACTGACCACTTTTAGAGATGGCCTGGCAGATTTGCCTTAGAGCCAGATTCACACGGGACAAGGGTCCTTGGGACGCCACAATGATCAGACATGGGCACGCCTTCTCACTAAGGACTCTGAACACTGTGTCACAGTGAGACTCAGTGTTCGGGCACTGGACACGCTGAAGAGCCACCGGCCAGGTCGCAAGTCCTGCCAAAGCCGTGTTTCTGTGCCTGCGAAACGGGAGATTTCCTGAGCTGGCCGCACTGGCCTGCTGGGGGCACTGAGACCAGGCGACTCCACAAAGTGCAAGGTGGGGCTCCGATGGTGGCGGCTGTCGTCACGGGTCCCTCCTGCATGGTCCCCTCACCACAACAGAAAAACAGAGTAACCAGCGATATTTTAAACAAAAGTCAGAGCAGACCGTTGAACTGGAAAACTCAGCTGGAACGTGCATGACTAGGAGACAGTGGCTGAGTATGTAGGGTGTGCTGGACACTGTGCCACTCTTGAGAGAAGGAAAACCTCCCCGAGGGTAGACAGAAGGGGAAGAAACCAACCCCAGAGAGCCCTGAGGTCCGGGGACGTGGCCTCAGGTCCTCACACCCCAGCCCTGCTACTCACGACAGCCATGGGACCCAAACCCATCACCTCCTCGGCCTATGAAGGTGAGGGTGGCCCTGCAGGGGGCGGTCAGGCCTGGCGTTGGATCGTTGGGCTGGGTCTACGAACAGCAGCACCCAGAAGACCTCCCAAGGAGACAAGACCGCTGGCCCTCAGAGCACTCGGGCAGGCAGCCTGTGGCGGGGATGCAGCCTTGGAGACCGGCTGTGGGGCTGGCTGTGGAAAGCAGAGACTGGGGAGAGCTGGAGGGGGTGTTGGGGTCCCGGGCTGGAGTGCTAGGAGCATCCGGTGTGCTCTCAGATCTTCTGAATGGGGCTGGCGGGGTGGGGGGCGCAGCATGTCCCCCGCTGTGTTCCCAGTGCCTCTGACCCAGGACGCCAGCGTCCTTGGGGGCCCTGCCGTCAGCAGCGGATGAGCCCTGAGCCAGCAGACGCCAAACAGCATCTGTGTCTCTGAGATGCCTTCCTCTGCCCCCTCTCCCAGGACCTTCCAAACTGAAATCTGACATTTGGACGGATGGGTCCGCTCGGACAGCTCGCCTTCCAACAGTCTCATGGGAGAGGAGCGATGGTGTAATTATTTCCCGCCGAGGGACAGACGAGGCTGAGCTTAGCAAGCCGCCACCAGCAGCACCCACCACGAGAAGCTGCTTCTCAACCTTCCTACCCTGGAAAGGCCTGCTGGTTCCTAAGGCAGATGTGGAAATGACCGTCCCCCCTTGCGGTTTCAATCGCTTTCCTTTATTCCTTCACAGCACACTTCACCATGAACTACCTCGTTCGTTAGACATTCTGCAGAAGGCCGGGGAGAGAGGGGATTTGGGAGCGTCTCGAGGTCAGCATCTGCCATGAGACGCGACAATCAAACCACACCGAGAGGTTTCGGCGAGCTCCCTCCAGATGCCGACAGCAGGGTCAGAGTGGAGTCGTGGTTTGGGTTTCGGTTCCGGGGAGTCTGCAGCCATGAGGTCACGCTGCAGGTTCGTCTGCCTGGGGGGCACCTGGGCTCGGGGTCGCTCCGATGTCGCCCCTAACACCCGGCGATGGATGGATTTCCTGGCTCTATTTAAACTGTCATCATTTTAATCCATGAAATATGTCAAGTGATAATTAAACCTCGCCACCGACAGGTGCTGTGAAAATGATAAACTTTCACCATTTCCCCCGCACACATTTTCAATGTGCTGAATCCCCAAGGCAAGGGATCATCCCATTGACAGACGAGAACAGTTGTCTGGATAATAATTTAATTTTAAAAGAACCAAGAAGCAGGACTAAAAACTCTGTGCTTTACCATTGGGTGTTACTTTGAAAACTTCTGCCGTAGACTCGCA
>PVKM010048993.1:0-11045 GCA_004027735.1 Carollia perspicillata
CATACCCATAAGCCTTCCTGGTCCTTTCTCCTTGCGTGTTTCCTGTGCCTTCCTCATGCCCAGTTTCATCCTGCAGACTCTCTCTGGGCACCACCCCCTCACCAAAAAAAAAAAAAAAAAACCAAAACCCTGAGTGGGAACCTGCTGAGACTCCCAAGTTGGGCAGATCTGGACGTAAGTCCCAACTCTATTACTAACCTCACTTCCTCTGCTGTAAGGTGGATGTGCTGCTCTCCCTTTCATAAACTCGATGTGATGATTAAAGGAGAAGATCGTACATGCGAAGTGCCGACCTGGCTGCAGGCAAGCAGTCTTCTCACACCTGCCTGCCCTTGACCTGATAACACTAGTGACTAGCACTGCTCTCTCCTTGTCCATTTTTTCTAGGTTGTGGTGGAAACAGACCAAGGAGCCTGAATCAGGGTTTGACTTGTGGTTCTGTCACTTAACAGCTGTGTGATCTTGGAGAAGTCACTGAACCTCTCTGAGCTCCAGCATCCCCACTTGTAAAGTGGCAATTGTACCTGAGATAATGTAGGGAAGTGCTCCGTAAATGTGAAAACACTTTGTGAGAGTCAGCTGCAGTTTTGCTGCCCTTCTCACCTCCCCCCCACAATTCCCTCCCCTCTACACACAGACCAACTTGGGTGGTTAGGAACTCTGAACTTGGGTCCCAGCCCCATCATCCATTCAGGGTCCTTTGGCCAGTCACAGTCCTCCTAGGGTCTCAGTTTCATCGCATGTAAATGGAAGTATCTGAACAGAATCTCTTTCACGGCCTCTTCTTCTGTGAGGTTTCACACATTTGCCATTGAAGGGGTCAGGAGTTTATTTTCCGACAGAATAACTTTTGGCTTTGAGGATGGCACAGCTTCTGGGCACGGGGCTGCTCTGACTGCACTTCTACTAATGTGGCAGGGATCATGCACTCCTGGGTCACGTGGGAGTCTGAGGGTGTCTCCAAAGCTCAGTTTAGGGTAATTAGTCTTTTTGACCCCGAGCAGGGGAAATGTCTCCAGTTGGGGGGAAATGAAGTTGTCAAACATAGCCCTTAAGGAGAGGGAGATTTATAGGGGGTCACATACAAAAGCACAGGAATTAAACAAACAAACAGGGAAAGAGCACTTGAAAGCTCAGACCAAACAATATATACTGCACGCTATGCTCCGGCAGGTCAACCAGCGGCCCGCGGTCTCCCCAAGCACCACCCAGGCGTAACAGCCCAGACAATTGTTCATCTTCCAAGAAGTCCTTCCCAGAAACCATAGGGTTGCAGGAAGGTAAAACCAGTGACTTCATTGAGGGGAAGAGACAGCAGTGGTCAGTCCAGTCCTTAGTGAGCGTTTTGTTATTTAAAACTTGCCTTTGTACGGCCCCAGATGGGCCCTGCTCTCCGACCCCTCCTCACGGTGCCCTGCTCCCTGACTGCCTCAGTCACCGGCTCCTCCGGGGCCCCTCCAGCTCGGCCCCCCTTCTCGGTCCTCTTTCAGATAAGATCTTCGTAAAATACAGGATGTCCAGTTAAATTCAAATTGCAGGTAAACCTCAAATACTTTGTTTAGTGTAAGTACGGTCCATGTGACATTTGGTATATACTAAAATGTGTTGGTTTCATTGAAGTTTAAATTTAAATGAGCATTCTGTATTTTTATTTGCTAAATCTGGCAACCTACTCTCAAACTATTTTTACTTGCTCTTAACCGTGTTTAGAATACACCATCCCCACATCTTCTCACAGCCAGTTTCCTGTCATTCAGGTTGGACTTAAACGTCCCTTCCTTACAGAGATGCTCTCTGACCCTCCTCCGCCCCAATTTAAAGTAGCCACCCTGTCCCCACCGTGACTGTCTAGCACATTCACCTGGCTTACTTTTTTTTTTAACTCTAAAATGAGTTCGCTCACCGCTTTTCTTGCCTGATGTCTGTTTCCTGCAGCTAGGACAGTGGCCATTGCTGTGTCTTCCTCTGGTCACTACTCATCACCAAATGCCTGGCACATACCAGGCATTTAATAAATACTGGTTGAAAGGTAAATGAGTGGAATGTAGGCTTTAGAACTGTGTTTCACAAACTTTAACAAAAACCCCAGAGATTTTGTTTAATTTCATTGAAATCCCGCTGCTGACTTGGTAGGTTGGGCGTGGGCCTAAGGTTGTGCGTCTCTAACAGCTCAGCGTGATGCCGACGCTGCCGGGCCCTGGACCACACTTTCAGAGGCAACGGAATTCCCGGTGATGATGGAGATCTTCCATATCTGCACTGTCCACCACGGCAGCCGCTAGCCACCTCTGGCTACTGACTACCTGAAATGTGGTCAGTGTGACTGAGGAGTCAAACTTTAAACTTTATCTCATTCTCATCAATTTATGTTTCAATAGCCACAGGTGGCTAGTGGCAGCTATACTGGATGGCACAGCTCTAGGGAAGTGGTTCTCCATGCTGACTGCACATTAGAATCACGAGAAGCACATTAAAAAAACACAGATGCCCAGAATCCACCCCAGACCAGCTAAATCAGAATATCTTGACTTGAGTCTTATGACATTGTTTCTCATTTTTTGTTTTTTAAGTTTCCCCAGGTTATTCTAAAGGGCATCCATAGATGAGAACTCTGCCTTAGAGTTTGTAGAGCAGTCTGCTTTCCTTTGCTCATTCAGTCCTTACAACCTGGACCGCAGTTACGACAAGTGTGACTAAATGCCACCAGTCCCATTTTACTGGAAGTAACTGAGGTTCAGGAAGGTGAAGAAGGGATTTTCCCAGGGTTACAATGCAGTTAAGACTCACATAGCCCACATCCATCCTCTGCCTCAGATTCTTTGTGAAAAAGAGGCAAACGTTTATCCATCAATTACTTTGTGAAAAGAGGCACATATCTGTCCTTCAGTCAGACAATCAGGCCTGTCCATCTTCTCTCCATAGCTGCCACCCACCTCCATCTGCCTTTACTGCACCCTTTCTCAGGGCCTTGTCTGGCCACATCATTCCCCAGGGAGGTGAGCCAATTAGCTGTCACCCTGTTCTCAGCACTGATCCAGAAAGGAATGGGTCTCTCTCTCTCTCTGAGGCAGGAGGGAGGTCCAAATTTGAGGGGCAGAGGGCACCACCTGCAGGGCAGGGCCTCCAAGTGGACCAGGCCTGCTCCTTCCTGCCGACGCTGCCCACGGGGCACAGACTGTGGGGCCTTTGGGAGAAAAGTCAACGGTGACAACACGGATGACTCGGGAGGGTCTCCCAACTGGCATTTCCTGTGGCAGGGTTGGGATACCACTGGTGGGGACCACACAGTGAGGGTGGTTTTAGGTGACCCATGGGAAAACTTTAAAAATGTTTAATGCTCATGTACTTATTTTAATGTGTATTAAGAAAAATGTAGCACATTAACTCTGTAACTTACAGATATTCCTGATATAAAGTTCCTGGCAAATTAACTTTTTAAAACTATGTTTATTGATTTTAGAGAGAGAAGAATGGAGAGAGAGTGAAAAATTGATGTGAGAGAGAAACACTCACTGGCTGCCTCTCGTATGCATCCTGCCTGCTCATGGGAGGCAGCCATTGGGATTGAATCCGCAACCTAGGTGTGTGCCCTCATGGAAATCGAACCTGCAACCCTCTGGTATAAGGGGATGAGGCTTCAACCAACTGAGCCACACTGACCAGGGCCTGGCAAATTGATTTATTTGAGGAAAAAGGATCAGATGTAAAGCAAATGTTAAGGTAGTAACAGTACAAGTGGAACTTGGAAATGGCCAACATTGTGACGGTGGCCTGGGTGTACCCTGAGGGTACAGCGGGAAGCGGTGGATGGTGTCCTTTGTTCCAAAGTTGGAGATGGAAGGGAAGGTGTTCATGGAAAGAAACATTCTTGTCAGCAGCTGTCTTCCGATGACAAAGAATTACTGTTGCTGACAAGAAATCCATTGTCTTGGAATAATGGCCAGGAATGAAAACAGCAAGCTTCCCTGGGTCTGCCGTGAGGGGCAGCTGAGGGGAGGGACTGCAGCTTCGCCAGCCCTTTCAAGCCCCAACAAGCCTAAGGGAGACCACACTCAGCCCAGCACCCGAGCCCCGCTGCAGACACACAGAGAGAACTGTGCTTGTCCAGGCCTGGTGTCCGAGGACAGGTCCCAGTGGAAGCCGAAGAAGACCTGGTCCCAGCTGTGCAAGGACAGGATTTCCTCAGTCTCTCGGCCCTGCCTGGAGCCTGGGTAGACCGAAGCTCAGAGTGGTTACCGCCCAAGATGACACATCCACGTCCGTGGGGGCCGGTTAGATGACCCAGGACGCTGGGATGGGAAAAGGGCATGTCTTCAGTTTAATGGGCTGATTGACAGTCACACTCTGAGAATAAAAAGGTATTGGGTCCAGTTTTTAGGAACGGGAGCGGCCATCTTTAAAATGTCCCAGGAAGTGGGGAGGTAGGAATAGGTGCAGTAGCCCTGACCAGCGCGGCTCAGCTGGTTGGGCATCACTTGGTGGAGGGAAAGGTGGCTGGCTGCTGATTCGATTCCCAGTCCGGGCCCAGCCTGGGCGGCAGGATGGGTCCCCAGTAGGGGCGCATGTGAGAGGCAGCTGACCTACCAATCTCACATTGATGTTTCCCTTCCTCTTTTTCTCCCTTCCTTTCCCTCTATCTAAACATAAATAAACAAATCCCTAAAAATCAGGTAAGTACAGAGGATTTTTAGGGATACATGTCATTCATTACACATTTGTCCAAATCTATAGAATGCACAGCCACAAGAGCGAACGCCAATGTAAAGGACGGACGACGGGTGATTCTGCTGTGTCGATCTGGGTGCACCAGCAGACACAAAAGTGCCACTCTGATGGGGACGCTGGTAATGAAGGGGGCTGTGGATGTACAGGGGCGGGGGCATGTGGGTTATCTCTCTACCTTCTTGATTCTGCCACAAACCTATAAGTGCTCTAAAAAAGTAAATTTTTTTCTCAAAAAAAGAAGTCTTGAATGTGTGAACACTCAAAATCCAATCAAAACAACTTGGAGGGGGATGGGCAACTTCAGGGAGACCCAACTTAACTGTGGGTGTACTTGAGAAAGTTTAAGCTGTTTGTACTCTATGGCTAAATAAAATATAAATTCTAGCTAAAGAAAGAATATGCCCAGGACGGGCACAGTCTGTATAAGGCGCCCACAGAAGTGTGCTCAGAGAGGCAGTCGTGCATTATTACATCTTCAGTACGAAGTAGGGGACAGAGCACCCAGACCCACAACTTGGAGATCAGTTATGGACACAGATAAAACCACAACCACCATCACACCAACAGCTAACATTAACTGAATCCTTACTTTGTGCCAGTCACCATTTTAAAAGGATTTAATCCTTACGACAATCCTAGGAGGTAGGCGCTGATATTATTCCACTCTACATATGAGGTAACCGAGGCACAGAGAAGTTAAGTGACCCACTCAGAGCCGCATCTGGATAGTGGACGTGGAGGTATCTAGCACTCACAGCGGCATGATACTGCCATTAAGACCACCCAGGTGGTGATACCCACACTCCAAGCTCGTGCTCGCCAAGTCGCCCTCCAAGGTAATGCCGGCAAAGAGTCAGCAGAATGAGGTTCAAATCTTGGTTCCGTCACAGCTCAGTTTCTTAACTGTTTTATGCCCCAGTTTCCCGTCTGTAAAATGAGGATAACACCTGAGGGTGTGTGAGGGTGAAACAAGAGGAAATATCAAAGCCCTTAGCCATGCACATGGCACAAGGGACGTAAGCCTCCATGGTTACTGACTGACCAGCCTAACCTCCCTACAGATAACTATCAGGAGCCCTCATAATAACAATTGCTCTTTTTTATCAAGGGCTTCTCACATGCCACACACTCTGCTAAGAGCTTTGAGTCCACCTCTTGTTCAGTTTTCAGACGCCCTACTAGGCAAGTGTTATCACTCCAATTTAAAACTTTTGAATTCCAGCTTACCCACTGACTTCCAAATTTAGTCATGTCCCCAGAGACAAGCCGTTTCCTGGGTGTAGAAACCGAATAGTACCTTCCAGCCTGCAAAGCGGAGGCTCAGGCCCTCCAGGGCTCTGCGGCAGTGACCGTGGACCCTGTCCAGGCACCAGCCACCTGACGCAGGGAGTAGGCCGCCACAGGATACGCCCGGGACACCCTGAGGCTGCTAATCTAGCATCAACACTGCGCTTTTCCTCGAGGATTTCCTTTCCTTCAGCAAAACGGGTGCTGGCTAATATTAACACATCACCATAAACTGTTCACCGGGATGCTTGTTTCCTAGACATTTTCATACGTAAATCCTCTTTCTAAAAAAACAAAAATGGGATGCCATCTTATGTACTGTTCTTGGTTTTTCCACTTCATCTACGACAGAAATCTTACCAAGTAAGAATATATGGCTCTATATCATTGTTTAAAAATGCTACATATGCATTTTTTTAAAAATGCAGTGTGTTTTTTTAACTCGTTGAAGAAAACCAATTTTTTTTCTTTTTATAACACTGCACTTTGTAATTTTTCAACAATGAAGATACATGACTTATGTAAAAAATAGATCACACAGGCTTAAAAAAATAGTATTGAAGAGCTGTAACAATACTTTAAAAGGAAACACGGCTAGTTTCACTTTTCTGACTTATTTTCCAGTTCTTGTCCACATACAAGAGCTAGAACAAATACAGGGGTCTGGCACAAATGACGCCCCCTGTTAATTACAAACTCATAAGATGTAATTCTATCACGTAACAATATCACACCCTAGCACACCACGTGGCATTTTAGCTGAAGTGCTCAAATTAAAATGATAAATTATTACACCCATATTATTACCTTACCAACCACACTCAAGCAGGCCTTACGTGTGCTGGACCCTGTATGTTTACCAAGTTACAACCATGCTGAAATGTGCCCCTTTATCCCATCAAACACGTACCCACGTTTCGGCAGAGCCCCGTCAAAGCTCCTCTGAAGGGCTGGAGGGCACGGAGGAGGCGAGGGTGCTGGGCTGCTCCACAGGGCCGTGTCCAGAGTGGGGCTCCAGGGACGGGGCCCTAAGCAACCTGCTGAAACCCCTGAACCCCTTCTCAAAATAACATTCCTTAGTGTATCAGGTAAAATATGGAGGACTACAAAAGAAACTGATAACACTGAGATACAATGATCAAAATAAAATGTGTGATCCAGTAACAATACAAACACTTCTTTGAGCATTAAGGAAGAAGTCTAGTAGTGAGTTTAATTTCTATAATAATTTCAAAGCAGTAATGAACATAAATATTTCATGATATCTACACAGTACTGTGATTGAAAAGTATCCGTGATTCCCACTGGTGACAAGCCTCAGGCTCACTGATACAGCAGCCGTCAGTTGCCCACATTTGTGACTGAAGGCAGTGCTACATTTCATTTGCTACGAGATTAGTTGATTCTAGGTCAACAGACATCTTAACCTGCTTCACAGAATTTCTACTTACTAGCCTAGGAAAGGCGGAGGAAGAAGATTCCAAATCTCTCTCCCTTTTCACATTCTCTATCCCTTCTAACCCAAACCACCAGCATCTACAGCCCTCACCACTGTAGGACTCTGAGAGGATTTGGAATTAGTTGGGGGGTTTCTCCCATCTCTAGGCGTCTGCCTGGCCCCCACCCCCTCCACTCCCCGGCCATCCTCTGCACATAAATAGAAAGAAGCTCGTCTCGCCATCTCCCAACTCAACACGTTTCCCTACTCGCACTAGATTTAACCTGCACATCCCTCCTCCTTCCTTCCTGGGAGTTATGAAGTTGTCTAACAAGTCTAGTCAGTTCTGAACGAAGGAAGCTCGATAATCCGCCTACTTACTGGAGGCTGCGTTATCCAAATAGATGGTTTTCATCACCGAAGGTATTTTCCAGGGCTCTGCAAATCCAGAGGATCAGGCTCCTTCCTTCACACAAGCACCGGCACTGGATTCATTTCTGAAATCACCGGCACCAACCAGGCTCTGGTTCTTGGCCGCGGTTTCAGAAATTGTCTGCGATTGTACTCTCTTTTCCTTCCACAATAATTATAACATACTGCACTTGTGTGGCACCGTATGCTTCTCAGAAGTAAGGTGCACGCACACAAACTGCTGTTGTCCCCGAGCCAGGATGTGGACCCAGAACCCCAGACTCCTAGCCCCATGCATTCCACGATAGCACGATTCAATGATTACTATCTCCATTACAACACAGAGTTCCTTAAACACGGTACACTTGTGTCCCCTTTAAGTAAACATAAAAATCTTATGTTCTCCTTTAACATCACTCAAAAGCTTAAAATACTTCAAATATTGTGGCTAAAAACAACTTAAAGCAATGGGAATTTTAAAAAGACTCTATTTTTTAAAATACTACTCTTATTTTGATTTTTAAAAATGGCATATGTTTAACATTAATCGCACAGTATCCTGGGGTGGTCAGACTGTCCAGGTTTGCCTGGAACTGTCCCAGCTTTAAAACTGAGAGTCCTGCAGTCCACAGACCCCTTAGCCCCAGGAAACCCCTGTCCTGGGCAAACCCGCAGTCCTGGGTAAAGCGGGATAGTGGCCGTACTAGATGTCATTGAGAGCTTTGATGTGGATTATTGGCCACTTAAAAAAAAAAATCCTGCATAGGATCAAAGATCACAGCAGGGGTCGTTGACATCGAAATGCAGCCTGCTCCACAGAGGCATGGCTCATCCCCCATCGGAGCTACACGAAAGGGGTATGCTTAGCCAGACAGAAAAATAAAGTCAAATGCTAATTTCTCTAGGTGATTTTAAAAATGAAATGCATTTAAAGCCCCAAAAGTTTAGGCTTCATGGGTTGCAACGACAGGAACCAAGTCACTCTAACTTAAGCAAAAACTGAATTTCTCAAACAAATGCGGAGTAGCTCACAGAATCCAAGGAAACCCTGGAGAGTCAGGCTTTGGACTGGAAAGGAACCAAAGCAGTTCCTGGGAGCTATGAGGCAGGAAGTCATGGGCGATCCCTTTGGGGCAGAGATCAGCACACTTTTTTCTGTAAAGGTCCAGACAGGAAATATTTTAGACTTTGCTGGGTAGTCTTTCTCCTAATCACTCAATTTTGTTCTTGGGGCATGAATGCCGCCATGGACAATACCTAAACAGATGACTGTGTCTATGTCCCAATAACATTTTATTTATAAAAATTACTGGAGGGCCAGATTGGTACATGACCATAGTTGGTTGATCCTTGCATGGATCGGCTCTATTTTCAATCTTCACATCACTTGGCTCAAGATCCAAATTCAAAGGAGAGATTGGGGTGGTGAACACACAACACAATATACAGCTGGTGTAATTTAGAATGTACACCTGGAACCTATATAATGTGATTAACCAACGTCACCTCAATAAATTCCACTAAAAAATTTCAAAGGAGAGGGCATCTGATTGGCAGAACTTGTGTCACATGCTCATTCTTTGTTCAGGGGGAAGTGGGATGCCGGGACAGGCTAGACTTTATCCAACTGTCGGGGGGGGAGTCTACAAAGCAAAATCAGGAACAGTCACTAAAAGAAAAAGGAACAGATGCAGGTGAGACTGAAAGAACAGATGGATGTTCGCTGGAGATGTCATCTTCTGACTTTCTTCCTCGCCTTGTTAGTTTCTACCAGTATACTCTCTAGGGAAGGAGTTAAAAACAAAACCAGGTGGTACTAGCATCACAATACAGTGTTTTTTTTCAACCAACACTTATAAGCAAGCATTCTGTGACAAAAGCCCATTTCTCTGGGTTTGGTGATTTGAATTGAACCATAAAGAATGTCAACTGAATGATAAAGACTATCATCAGCCCTGGCCAGTGTGACTCGGTTGGTTGGAGCATCGGCTCGTAGACCCAAATGTCGTGGGTTCAATTCCCAATCAGGGCACATACCCAGGCTGCAGGTTTGATCCCCGGTCAGGGTGTTAAGAGAACACAACCAAGTAGCCAAGTAGATGTTTCTCTCTTGCTTTGATGTTCATGTTCGTTTTCTCTCTCTCTCTCTCTCAAGCAATGAAAAAGATGTCCTTGGGCGAGGATTAAAAAAAACAAAACGCCCTGGCTGGTGTGGCTCCATGGATTGAGCGTCAGCCTGAGAACCAGAGGGTTGCTGGTTCAATTCCCAGTCAGGAGGGCACATGCCTGGGTTGTGGGCCAGGTCCCTCGTAGGGGGTACATGAGAGGCAACCACACATTGATGTTTCTCTCCCTCTCTTCCCCTCTGTCAAAAAATTAAATAAAGGCCCTGGCTGGCGTAGCTCAGTGGATTGAGCGCGGGCCTGTGAACCAAACAATCACGGTTCGATTCCCAGTCAGAGCACATGCCTGGGTTGCAGGCCAGTTCCTAGCGGGAGACACATGAGAGACAACCATACATTGATATTTCTCTCCCTCTCTCCTTCCCTTCCCCTCTAAAGATAAATAAATAAAATATCTTTAAAAATTTTAAATAAATAAAATATTTAAATAAAAAAAGACTACCGAAGTCTTTGGTAGAAGTACTACAGAAATTAGTACTCCTATATTATAGAGGGAGAAATAGAGGACCAGAGGGGACATGGGGGTTCCTACATTGCAAGCTCCAAGGGGGTGCATTCACATGTCTCTGTGAACGACAGGCACCCCCTGGAGTTGTGCAGGGCTCTGGGAGAAGTGGTGGCTTGGGGTTGTTAATTCACAAAAGGGCTAGATTTAGAACCGTGTTTTCTGACGTTTGGTCCAAGCTTCTCTCTGTTATACTATTAAACTTAGTGTGATTAATCCCAAGGCTTGATTTCTCCAACATGAATAATCCTCTCTCCTCTCCCCATCAACCAGCCAGAACCTGGCACTGTTGTCCTTTTGGATTTGAAGCCTTCCACACACCTCTGCTGAGATGGTGCAGCTTTGGTGGTAGGATCTGAGAAATACACCCTGCACTCCCTCCCCTGTGACGTGTGTCCCCCTCAGTCCATTACGGGGCTGAAGTCAGAGCGACTAGTGGGTGAGGGGGACAAATGTTCTTTGACTTTGACATCTGGCAAGTCAGTCCCAGGAAGAG
>PVKM010048994.1:0-11035 GCA_004027735.1 Carollia perspicillata
CTTCACGTGCTTTGAAAAAGTAACCCCCTGAAGCTGCAGTTGGAGGTGTCGTTCCGTCCCCACAGGCGCTCCCCTGGTGACCCGCACAGGTCGACCTCCAGCTAGGCCACCCCTCTGCCCCCGCCACTTTTGGGGTTCCAAGTCTGTATCTCTAGGTCTCCCCTGCTTTTCTCCGCATGCTGCACCCACCCAGCCCACACCAGCCCCGGGCAGCTCCCCGGTTTCTCCCCCCCATCTCCATGTTCTTCATATCCTAAGATTACCTTTCCCAAAATCTAATCGTTTGCACTGTTCGTCACAGTGATTTCCCATTGTCAAAACAAACAAACAAACAAACAAACAAACAAACAAAACAAAACTCAAACCCCTCTTCTTATGCAGTTTCCAAGACCCTCTTTCCATCCATCCTGCAGGCCTTTCCACTCTCTTCCTGGGCATTTATCCGACCTAAGGCCCCCATCTTAAACTTGAACCTAAACTGAAGGCCTTTCTGTATTCCCGTGGTGATGCCTCCCTGCCCTCATGAGAGTGGTGGCGTCTCTCCAAAATTCACATTCACCGAGTGCTGGGCCCGAGCTGGAGGGGTAGGGTCAGGTCTCTGCCTTCGGGTGGGAGAAAGCTGGGGTGCTGCAAAGGGCGGCCCCTCCTCTCACCTCCTGTCTGTCACCGCACTGGCTTCTTCTCTGTTCCCCAGGGCCTGGGCGTTTGCTGTCCTGTCTGAAAACTCTTCCATCAGGTTATCTACCGAGTTTGCTCCCTCTCCCTCTGGCCTCTCATGGAGTCCTTTCTCGGCCTCTATTGAAACTGCACCTCCTGCCCCCGTCCCAGGCTTCCTCTGCAGGGATCGGCAGCATTCGGAAGACCATGCGTTTTGCTTGTTCGGTTAGTTGCCCCTCCTGCTTGCTTGGTTTGCTGGGGGGCCCCCAGCACCGAGAACCCCACCTGAGTCATGTAGAGCTTTTGCAAATGTATTGTGCACACCCCAGGGATGGACATGGGCACTGGTGATTCATGGGGTCTAGGGAAGAAGCCCTACCCCGGTTTCCCGGGTCTGATGGGTGTCATCCATGGCCAGATCAAGGCCACAAGTCTGGCGGGGTGAGGTGAAGGCTTGTGTGCCGCTCAGGGCAAACCTCTCTGCCTTTCCAGACACGAGCCCTGGCACAGCCGGCCTACCTCCCGTGACAGCAGCAGACATGGGGGCTGCCACTGTGGCCTCCTCTGAACCCCCAGCACTGAGCGCAGGGTGTGGGCTGGACACCGCCAGCCTGGAGAACAGCTAGGGTTGGTGAGGATAAGTTGGAATGCCTGGGTACCACTGGTGGGAATATAAAATGGCGCGGTGACTACGGAGAAACAGAATGACCGTGATGCAACACTTCCAGTGCTGGGTATACCGTAGGCCCCATCATCCCGGGGGATACGTTCCAAGACCCCAAGTGGATGTCTGGAACCGGGGTGGTTCCCAGCCTTCATC
Organism: Carollia perspicillata; assembly: GCA_004027735.1. Classification (NCBI taxonomy): domain Eukaryota; kingdom Metazoa; phylum Chordata; class Mammalia; order Chiroptera; family Phyllostomidae; genus Carollia; species Carollia perspicillata. The sequence goes on from PVKM010048994.1 coordinate 1,478, forward strand.
CACTTCTTCACCTCTGGCAGCTTTTTCATCGGCAGACACAGCTTCTCCAGCAGTTTTTATATTTTTCAGCGCACACCTGCCCCTGAATCTGTGTCTGTCCCTGACCTGCAGTGAAGGGCCCAGTGTCCCTCATTTCAGCGGCGCCCTGGCCGAGGTCCTCGTGCAGATTCAGGGCTTCTCGCGCACACACACCGCCCTACATCAGGACATGCTCTCCACTCGTGTCTCCCACCCTCACATTTATCGTCCCTTCCATCTTAACTGGCACTCGTCACTCGTCATGCACTGTGGCCGTCACTTTCGCAGTTTGAGTGACAGCAAAACTAGTTTTTTTTCCCTTTTTCATAATTTCATGGATGGGAGATTTCGTTTTTACCCTAGATATTGGCAACCTCAGTATACCACTTTGTTATTCTTTCTTCATTTGGTTGAGAACTACTTTTTCACTTAAAGGAAGCACTTTTATGGTGTGTCTTTGGCGTATCCAAAGGTCTAGCATTGCCACGGTTGCACTTTGGGATCATTAAGTAAGGGTTACCCAACACCACGGACCTAGGAACAGAGGCTGCTGCGTGACTAATGGGAGGACAGTGTCGCAGGGTGGGGACGCTGGACAAAGGGATGAGTCAGGTCCTGGGTGGGATGAGGCGGGACCGCATGGGGGTTTAATCATCCTGGTCGGCAACTCAAAACTCATGAATGAGTCCTGAAAACTTCCTAGTTTTAGACTGCAGTCGAATGAAGGGAAACCTCAGATAAGGGGGGACTTACCCCCAAAGAGAGAGTTATTTGCACACCCAGGTTCCTGGCTGCATTAGTCACAATGACCCAGAGGGGGAGGCCACCCCAGGGCTCATCTAGAGGAGTGTCGCCCAGGCTTACCCGGGAAGGAAACGCTGACTGCAGCAGGGATTTACTCTGAGGATGCTGTGTCAGGGGAACAAGCCAGCCAGGGAAAAGGCGAACACGGCAGGAGTCCACTTCTACGAGACACCTAGTCACGTTCACAGAAGCACAAAGTAGCACGGTGGTTGCCAGGGGCTGGAGGGAGGGAGGGATGGGCAGTCCTTGTTGAAAGAGTGCAGTTTGTTTTGCAAGATGGAAACAGTTCCGGAGATCACTGTGAATGTACTTCACGCTGCTGAACTCTGCACTTAAAAATGGCTAAGATGATACATTTTATGTTGTGTTTTACAACAAATTTTTTGGAAGATTAAAAAAAGTGATACATAGCTTTGGGGAGAAACCAATGAACTAAACTTGTGCTGTGTAGCAGGGCAGTTCTAAAATGTTTAAAACATGTACGCTGTGTAAACCCTGTAGCTCTAACATTTTGTTGCCACCTCCCAAAGCTTCACCTTGAAAGCTGCCCACCTCAAAGGCCAGGCCTCGGGTCCCAGCACCCCAATCCCTCCAGGCCTCCCTCCCACTCCAGCTTCAAGATTCACCAAAGAGGCTGCTTCACCCACTCAGTGTTTATTCTAGGACACTTTCACAACAATGCCGGTTTAGAGCCCAGGCCATTTCTGGCACACTACGAACAGCTTCCTCTTCCTTCTACCCACAGATAAAAGAGCAGAAGCAGCTGCTGCCGCCGTGCGTCTGGCGTCAGCTGGACTTCCAAGGAACCCGGAACAAGCACTGGAGCCCGGCCAGCAGTGGGCAGTGACTCAGCCAGCTCCCTGCTCTGCAGTCAGGGGCACAGTGGGTGACTGCACACCCGATGGCCCCAGTTCACAGCAGCTGTGGTCTCTGTGGTGCCTCTCCCTTCCTGGCCCTGCTGCTTGGCTCAGACTGCCGTGAGAAACCACCGTCACCGACTACATACAACACAGGGACGGAGCACACACAGGCCGCGCGCCGTGGAGAGCGGCAAGAACCCTGAACCTCCGCATGGCGCCCTCGCCACTGGCCTGTGCCTCACCTACTGGGACAGCCACGCAAGCACAGGTCTGTCTGGGCCAAAGTCCCTCAACCTGGGGCATGTTCAGGTGTTACCCTGAAAAGGCTGGAACAAATCCTTTAAGACAAACAGCAGCCCACATGGACCAGGGCCTACTGTGTGCCAGGCACTGTGCTAGCATTTCATCCTCGTAACCACCCTACGAGGTAGGCCATGTCGCTGTCCCCACTTGATGGGCGAGGGAAGGAGCTCAAGGGCGAAGTCACACAGGTGCCTAAGGCCTCAGAGCTATTACGTGACAAGGACAAGCAAATAAGGGGCTTAAAGGCCTGCATGACCTGAGCATTTGGTTACCCTAGCACCCCCAATCTGCCCCAGAAAAAGAGGGGTGGGGTGGAATCTTGACAGATAACTTGAGAAATCTGGAGACAATCCAGCCGCCACAGCATCACTCAAAGTGCCGGGTTGCCAACGGTGGGCATGCGGCACAGTGGCCGGCGCCCCAGCCCCGCAGACACGCAGACTCTGCTGCCTGGTGGCCTTGCTCTGAAGACATACATAGGGTGCCCTAGGTGCAACTGCACAGGCGTCCCAGACCTCAGACCCTTGTCCTGGTTTCTCAGGTTTTGGCTCCGGAGAGCCTAGTGTTGAGCGGGCAGGGAAAATGCCTGGTCTGGTTCAAAATAAACATGCCGACCCCCAGCCGAAGCTTGTCCACACTCCCTGTTCCTGGAACAGCGGCCCTGCTCTTGGTGCCCAGCGTGCGAGGGGTGGCGCCCCAGGAGCCTGCAGGCCCCGAGGGCCCATCAGAGCCCGCCACCAGCTCCTCTGGGGCTGCAGCCAGAGCTCCACTAGAGAAAGGGAACACACCTCCAGAGTCACCTCAGCTCAAAAGCTTCTGGGCATGCATGTTCACTCTGAACCTGACAGCGACTCTGGAGGAAGAGGGAGGGAGAAACAGGAAGAGGCTGACACCCACCCCTCCTGGGGGGGCAGGGCACGGACAGCCAGTCCACCCGGCAGGTTCACGGTGTCTGTAAAGTACCATGAGCAAGACCACGGGGCAGGGGGGCTGAGGACAGTCGATCCCAGCTCCTGGGACCTGGGGGAACTGGCTGCATCCGCCCCGCCCAGGGGAGTGCCCAGTGTTCTCCTGGCCCCACTCCCCGCAAGCCCCTCCTCCCTCACACCCTTCTGCCCTGTGTCTCCCCCTCGCCCCTGCTGGAGCCTGGGCCCTGGTCCTCAGGCCAGTACTGGTCCTCCATGTACTGCTCCATGTCGGTGCTGCTGTCGGGCTCTCTGTCCTCAGGGTGGGTGCAGTGGCGGCCGGCCTCCTGCTGCTCCCACTGCGCCTCCACCAGCCGGTACAGCTCCATGGCTGTCCTGGCATCTTCCACCGACGAGTGCCCATGCCGGCCCACCTGCAGACGGGAGCCCCGGTCACTGCCAAGCCCCAGAGAGAGGCCGGTCACACCAGGCTCTGTGTACAGGCCCAAGACCATGCACTGTCTGAGCGGGGGTGTCCGGCTTGGGACAGCAAGGAGGGCATGGGCCTTCCAGACAGATAGAAAAGCGCTGGAAGCTCAGCCATAGCACAAGCCACCCAGCTTCTCTAGCCCGTTTCCTCAAATATAAAGCAAGATACAAATCCCCGCCTCCGAAGGCTGGAGGAGCAGATGGAGTGATGAAGGTGAAGGACAGCAGGAGCAGGCGTTACGAGCGGCCCTGACTGAAGAAGGCTCCGTGTGGATTGCAAATGCAGGCAGAGAGCCTGGCCCTGGGCGAGGCCAGACCTGGGCGAGATCAGCGGGGACAGTGTGCACGCCGGGGAGAGGGAGCCGGCAGAGAAACACCTGGGCTGCGCGCACCGGGAGACCCGGGACTGGGTGGGCTGCAGGCACAGCTGCCCCTGGCACAGAGGCCAGGCCCTCGCGCTCCCCATCACGCACCTGGATCTTCTTGTGCAGCAGCTGCAGGGCCAGGTCCTTGAGGGAGACCCGGGTCCGGGTGTGCAGGCTGGGCTGGCTGAGGAGGCTGGGGACGCTGGTGGTGTCCCGGGTATGGCTCCGAGGGTGGACGTACTTGAGGGCCCTGAAGTCATTGTGCAGGGCGTGCCCCACCACCACCTTGCCCTTCAAGAGCTTGAGGATCTGTGAGTGGAGAAAGGAGGCCGGAAGGCCCCGCCATCAGGCAGGCCCGAGACCAGTGGGTGCACAGGTCCCTCGGGATGCAGGCAGCATGGAGAAGGGAGACCGGGAGCTCCCATCATCCGCGCTGCCCACATCTGAGTCCAGACCTGTCTATGTACTACCTGAGACAACCAGGGGTGCACTGCAGCCCTCCAGACCTGCAAACGGAGCGCCGCCAACACCATCCTGTGGGTAGTTGCTGGCATTAAAGCCGGCCCCGGATGGGAGAGATCTCCCAGTAACTCTGCGTGAGCTCCTCTTTCCTGCTCACAGGCCCATCTGTCAGCCTGAAGACCTCCCAGCCCTCCCGCCCCCCAGACTCCTACCCAAACTCCAGTCAGGCGCGTCTCAGCTCACTTGTCAGGAGGCCACCCCGCGATGCCCTGTCGACATTAGGACCCCTGCTCTGTCCTGCAGGGGATTTACTGCCCTAAGTACACACATAGCTCTGGCTGGTCAACAGCCCTCACGCCCACTGTGAGCTCACTGTAAACAGGCAGGTACCGTGTCTGACTTGACTGGTGATGCACCAGGAAAACCCTGCACAAGGTCCCTGTCTTCAGAATCCTGTCCCTCTGCCCCTCCACATGCAGAACCCTGCTGCCTCGCTCAGTGCTGGCTGTCTGCATGAGGGGCACCTCTTTTTCCTGCCTTCTACCCTCCTCAGGCTCCAGAGAGGGCCCAGGCCTCCAATCCCTCTGGCCCTCTTCGCTGGCTCGGCTCCCGTTACTGCCAGCTGCGGGCCTCCCACAGCCCGCCACCACTGCTCGAGCCAGCTTTCACGGCAGGGTGTGGGGCACACTCAGACTTCAGAGACAAGGACATGCCACCACCCTGGTCGTGTGAAAAAGGGGGATGCAAGAGGCTATATACGAGTCTTTACTGAATCTACCTAGACCCAAGAAAAACCCAGAAACATGAACGAGTTCTCCTGTAATGCCATTCTAACAACGCGAGCGTTCCAACACGATCGATACGTTAGAACAAGATCTGAGAATAACGCGTGACTGCACCAAACGCACACCCCTCAGATACCTCCTAGGGAGCCCTGTCCGCCTGTGTGAGCGGCCACAGCCACCCTCACCTGCCATCCCACTTTCCATCTGATTGCAGGTAACTTCTTGGACCGGTTCACCTGTAACATGAGCTGCAACCCTTCCAACACCTACCTCCAGGAGGAAAACGTCAGGTCTTTTCCAGGTGAAGTGCCATCCTCATGGGTGCATTTATGCATTGCTTAGCCACTTAACAAGTGCACAGTTTCTGGGACTGTTGTTATTAGGTAGCCATGCTTTTATTTGGGAGGTGTCACGACGATGCTGCTTGAGGGTTGTGTTCCTAACCCGCTTTCCCCATGAGCTCTGAGGCTCATTGTGCAAGTTTGCACGGCATGATGGTTTTTAGGCACGTACATGCAGGAGCCTCCGCAGACCCGGGGACCTGAGGCATCAGCCCATGCAGGGGTCTGGGGAGAGGGCTCAGATTAATAAGGCTTGATATATTTCTTACGCTTAAGCACATTTGGGGATTCCTCAAACACTAATTAATTTTTCTCAAAGCCCCGAAAAACTAGCATAGGGAAATATAACAGAATATTAACACCTGAAGGTGGTAGTGGTATGGGCCCTACAAATTTTATACAGAGATGTTATACTTTCATAACAGAAAAGAAAATGTGGAGTGTAAGTCGTTTCACACCTGGCAGTTGGCCCAGCCTTCCCACAAACGTGACCCAGTGTGACACTCCAGCGATCCTTACACGCAGGCGGGTCGGGGTGGTACTCATCCTTTCTACAGAGAAGGGACCCACTGTTTGGAGAAGCCAAGAAACCATCCCAGGGTCCCTCACTTCCGGTGGTGACTCAAACCCAGGGCTGCTCCTTGCACCCTGTCACACCAACCCACACAGGTCAGGGGTCCCCGCCTGCCCTCACCTCTCTCTGGGCCACCTGGAAGGGGATGGCTGTGCGCATGTGCTGCCGAGTGATGCCGCTCCAGCGTGTGCGATAGTCCACGATGGGCATCTCAGGCCGGACGTACTTGTCGTAGAGGACGTCGCCATGGTAACTCACCACGGAGCAGCGGGCCAGCTCACTCACTCGCCCTCGGGGTCCCGTGCCCACCATCTCACAGTCGATAGCCACGAACTTGCTGGGCGAAGGCCCAGCACATTGCCGGGGGGTGGACGTTCTGCTGCAGGGGGCGCCTCCAGATTCATCCCTCAGGCGCTGCCTCCCATGGCTGGTGGCCTCAGTGCCTGGCGGTGCCTCCGATGGCACAGGAGCGGGGGAGGATGCTGGCTCTGGGGGCGCCCTCTGCAGCCCCTGCTCCTGCAGCAAGGCCTTCCGGGCCATGAACCGCTGGTGCTGTCGGCTCTTTCGCTTGTGCTTCCTCCGAAGCACATCCTTGGCACTCAGGCTGGTCAGCAAAGGGCACAGGCACTGGGCAGACTCAGGGGCTTCCCCAGGTACCATCCCAATCTGCTCACCGCTCAGGGCCAGGGAGGCCTGGGAGGTAATCTTCTGACGGGGTAGCACCCTGGAGAGAGAGAACACAGGGCCAAGGGGCTGGATGAGGATGGCCAAGGCCTGCCCTCCCCCTGCCCTCCAGTGAGTGTTCCCCTGCCCTAGAGCCTGCACCGTGTCTCAGGCTCCTGGACTCAGTCCAGGACCTACCTTAATAATAACTGCCCTCATACAGTCAACACCACAGGCAGACTGCTGCTCTGAGTACTTAACATGGAGTCACTCAATATCCCCAATGACCCACACAAAGTATTATTATCCTCACGTTACAGGTAAGAGAACCGGCGCACAGAGGTTCAGTACTTGCTCAGTTAACAAGAGACAAAAGCCAGGCTGTGGGGCCCACAGAGCTGGAAGTGACCGTGAACTCAGGGAACTCCGGGTTTGGTGGAGAGAGGCAGTCAGAAACTCACTCAGGATGGGGGTGCGCTGGACGAAGGACAGGCACCCGACTTACTGGGTCAGGTACGGAAACAGGCAGAAAAGCCTGGTTAGGGAAAGCCTGCCAAGGGCCCAGGGAGGGAAGGGCATCCAGACAGAGAAAACGCTGGCACAGAGTCCGGGAGGCAAAACACATCGCTGTGGGAAGGGGAGGAATTTGGGCGAGGACTCGGGCAGGCAGTGAGCGAGAGCCGTTCCCGGGGGGTGGTCCAAGTCTGGCTTCATCCCGAATTTCACCGTGACCACTCCTCTCCCTAGACTGTGAGGGACAGGGGACAGGATCACTGCCTCACAGAACACATGGCTCTGAGCAACAGCAGCAGAGGGGAAGAGCGATGGGAGGAAGAGGGCAGGTCAAGAGCCCTTTGGGATGCTTGGGTCAGGGCAAGGCCGCGGCCCATCCTGACTCATCCTCCCTGAGAAACCTTCTCCTTTTCACAAGGACTCGTCACTATAGTCAGCGCCTCACTTCGCTGGCCCTGGCCCAGCTGCGGGGACAAGGAGAGGGCTGAGGGCCCTGCAGGCCAGCCTGAGGCAGGAACTAGGGTCGATGGCCGCCCTGACCCTGCTGACAGTGTTTCAGAGAAACCAGAAACAGGTTCCCTGAGAAAAGGCCTCAGTGGCTGTATTTCAAGAGGTGACAGCAGCCATGGCCGAGTGGCCCAGCCAGTTGGAGCGCCATCTGGTAACCAGAAAGTTGCGGGTGGGTGCCTGGTGTGGGCACCTATGGGAGGCAAGCGGTCAATACTTCTCTTTTGCAAGGATGTTTCTCTTCCTCTCTTTCTAAAAGCAATGACAAAAATGTCCTCCTATGAGGACTTAAAAAAAAAAAAGGTGATTGCAGCCCTGGTCAACCTGCCCGACCTGGCTGGCGTGTCAACACCCACAGTTAATGACCATGAATGTGCCTCCTTCATCCTGGGCCCCCAGATGAGCTCAGAGAAGCTGGAGAGATGTTTTTGCTTAAATAACACATCTGTTAGAATAAAGGCAGTCACAGATCTCTCTCCAGTCCCCCTGGACCCTGGGCTTTGGGGACTTGCAGCCACCAGGCCCCAGCAGCAGAGTCCTCAGAGCAGTGTCCCCACAAAGTCAGAATCACCAGTGGCACCAGGGCCAACCAGGCCCTGCTGGCTGACCAGGCAGGCAGTGGGCTCTGTGACTAAAGAGTGACTTGCTCCCCACCAGGTCGCCGTCCCCTCCCCATAAAACGAGGGTTTGTTTATTAATCCGAGAGATTAACTAGGTTAGGACGTGCCCAAGCAGTTCGTTGCCATAAACCATTAAGACGTCTGCTGAAAACGCTTAAACGGATTAGAACAGTTTCCAGACGTACCCCCCGAAACCTTCTCAATCGTCATTTTGGGGAAGGGGAGAGGGGAACTGAGAATGTATTTTAAAGAGCGCGGGACCTCAGACCCAAGCCAAGATACTAATATCTTTGAGATATTATCCCGAATTTGAGAAAACCTAGATAAGATCCCCTGTGCTATTAATACTAAGTTCGCGGGACAAGGGAGTCGGAAGACAGTCCCGCAAGGCCCCTCCAACAGCCTGCGTCCTCCGAGGAGTGACGCGTGGGAGGCCTGACCGCACCCAGGGAAGGACTCGGGTGTTGGTCAATCACTCACTGGCCGCGGCGGTCCGGCCCCCGCCAGGCCGAGTCCCCATCGCCCATCGCCGTCCCCTTAGGCCCCAGACCCCCGATCAGGGCGGGGACGCGGGACGAGAGGCGCCCCGAGGCCGGCCTACACATCCGCGGGCTCCGAGAACCGGTCGGTCAGGTCCCGGCGTCCCCCACCGCAGGCCAGAGGTGGACACACGCACTGGACCCCGCGAGCAGGGGCACGCCGCGCCGGCCCCCTCCACCCCGCCGTCCCCAGAAGGGTCCCCGTGATCACCTGAAGCCGGGACGTTTCTCCCGCCGGCACGTGGCGTCCAGGCAGCCGGTAGTACCAGCAGGCCCGGGCAAGCCCCGTTCCGGCGGGCAGTCTATTGGCTCGCTGAAAGGCGGCACCTGCCTAAGACCCCTTCTGATTGGCTCTCTGGGAGAGCCTGGCTCTCTGCGGATTGGCGCGTGTCAGCAGAAGGGGTGGGATGCCTAGGGGGGCGTGGTTTGTGCCTCCAGCCAGCGCAGCCCGCGGGAAATTTTAAAGAATCCGGAGCCGAGAGTGGCTTCCTCTCGCATCTGTTCCGGCTCCCCCATTCAGTGCCTCCAGCTCCCTGGGTCGGGACGTGGTCTTCTATGAGCTTCGTGCCACCAAAGGTAGAATGACTTACAGAGATCACACCCCTGCCTCCTCGGTTGTCGTGGGCATTCAGTGAAATACGGGATGGGCACTTAAGAAAGATGTTTAAAGTCAGGTTTGCTCCTTTGGAGTTTTGTTTTGGACTGGTTTGGTTTTATCCTTTTGTGATACTGTGCTCATAAGTATTACGTTCCTACTATGGGCTGAACACTGGGATACACAGAATAGGCACGGTCTCTGGCTAGTTTCTC
>PVKM010048995.1:0-11059 GCA_004027735.1 Carollia perspicillata
GAGAGATTCCTTCACCAGAGAAAACAACAATAATTTGATTGAACTGGTAGTTGAGGCTGACATGTGGCACTTATGCCCGAGAAACAACAGGCAAAGAAATAGATTTATTTTACTGGTTAATTTGATTGATTCTGATTACTGAGGGAAAAAAATATAGTTGACCCTTGAACAACCTGGGAGTTAGGGGTTTGGGCTCCCTGCACAGTCAAAAATTTATGTATAACTATAGTTGGCCTCCCATATATGTGGATTCCCAATCATGGATCAAAAATAGGTAATTGCTTCCCTGAAGTAGGACAGAGGAGACTCAAGCTGAAACTCAGGGATTCCTTAGTGCTTCCATACCCAAATGTTAATGGAGACCTCAACAATGAAATGTAGATAGGATTCAGGTCCCTATGGAAGGACAGCTTGGTTTACCTCCAGGTAAAGAATTTCAATCAAATGAGGTGGTGGTTGAAGGTAAGGAAAACAGGAAAGAGGTAGTGAATGCTGGAAGTTGCAGTCAAACATAATCTCTTTGTCCCTTATTATATATACATTAAATATTTGTCCCTCTCCCTTTTAGTATTTTACATAGGAAGCATTGATGGTGGGTAATTTAAAATTTAGTCTATATGTTGCAGAATAAGGTAGGATTGTGATTTACCTATAAATAAAAATATTGTCACCTGAAAACAAGAACAATGACTTTTAGGTCTTCATGTCAACCTTTTTTTTTTTTTTGAGACAAAGGTAAAGTGTCTTCATTTGCATAAAAGATGGTTGCATCTCATATGGTGTAAACATGATGTTATTGTCACTGTTTAGAATTTTATTAAATATGTGTACAAGGGTACAAGTAATCAAAACAATGGACAGCGCTTATTTTTAAACTGCTGTTTCTCAGCTCCAATCCACCTTTGTATATTCTGCTCTGTGCTGATAGGGTAAGAGTCTGCACACTGTAATTCTCAGTCTCCATTGCGAACTAGCTTCCTGTTAGGTTCTCCAGCAGGAGGAACTGGTGGGGGGATGAGAAGGGAGGAAAGAGAGAAGTTTCCCATAGCAGTTGTTGACATTAATTTTCTCTTTACCTCACTCATTTCTGTCTTAAGATTTAACTTTACATTAGCTGTTCCTCTTGTTTGTATTGTTATTCCTTTTAGTTTTCAGATGCCCACCATGATGCTTGTGCCCTCTGTGTCTTCTTTATATTCAGATCTCAGGTTCAGCACTGTCTCCTCAGAAAACCTTTTCCTGACCCCTTAATCTCCAGTATTAATACTCTACTCTATTTTAATCCCCTGTCTAGAAATCATCATTATTTGATAAAATTTTACTTACATATAAATTTATTTAAATTCATGAGAATGAAAGCTCCATGTGAGTAGGGTTCCTTCCTTCCTTTCCCTTCCTTTTTTGCTGAATAATGTCTGCTATAAACTGGGTACTCAATGAAGATTTGATGAATAAGTTACTAAGCTAATTAATAATTTTTCTTTCCTACTACTTTCTTTTTCTCCAGGTTAAATTAACTTCAACTTCTCCGTAGGGTGAGCAAGGCAGAAATTATCATCTCTTTTGTTACAGGATTCAAAAATTAAATGAGGAACACTTCTCCTATTGCTGATCCCACAAAAAATCTTGTACCAAAATTTTTGGGTTAGATTTGGGGGTGGGGAGAAGTAAAGTAGTTCTTTGAAAGCATTAGAAAGCAACTAAGACAACCAGGCATTTAGGTCCAAGATCCTGAAGAGGAGCGAATTGCATTGAAGTGAGTTTGGAATTTATGGCTGCTTTTAATCCTCAGGGCTGATTCACAGATCGTGGCACCAAAGCCAAACTAAGTTGGCAGTCTAGAGCTTTTGGCAGGCTCACAAGGTTAGGGAGATGAAACTTGGAGTTCAGATATGCTACAACAGCCATAATTTGATGGAGGAAGACACCACAGGAAAGAAAACCACAGAGAGGTGAACCTGAAGCTTTTTGGAAAAATCTCCCTCCAGACATTTGTTAACTCTGAAATAGTGCATGTGGAGGGCAATACTCACAAAAATCATGCAAAAGCTGCCTCTTCAAGGCTAAACATTTAGCAAAGATTTGGCATTCTGATGTAATGGGAGTCAGGGTTTGGCAGTTAGAACCTATCACGTGGGAGTACTGAGGGGAACACTCCAGGCTTCATGATGAGGTACCCAAAGGGCTATACTCAAGAAATAAAGACTAACCTAAATTGGTTGAGGTTTATACATTAATACTCTTTCTATCTGAAGAAAGATAACATCATATAGAGTCACTACAATTTTTAGAAGGCATATTTAGCATTCAGTCAAAAGTTACCAGGTAAGCCAAAAGGTAAGATGACTGACTACCACCTACCCCAAGCAAAAATAGACAATAGAAAGGGAATCATAGGTTAGAATGTTAAGATAGGGACTTTGAAATAATTATTATGAATGTATATAAAACAAAAATATAAATGTAACCAAAGAACTGGGATCTATAAAACAGAGTAAAACAGAAACACTAGGACTAAAACATGCAATGAATAAAATTAAGAATTTAATACATTGATGTATTTTACCAGAAGGCAAGTAGACTAGAGAATTAATAAACTAGAAATAGATGTTAGAAAATGCTCAGACTGAAGCACACTGAGAGAAGAAATAGAGAATGCACAAAAAAGCAGAAGAGATATACATGGGTCATTGTGGAGAATTCTAACATATGCTGGCATGTTAGGAAAAAGAGTTGAATAGAAGAAATAATGTGAAGAGATAATATGTCAAAATTCCCCCGAGTTGCTAAAAACAGCCTGCATCCCTGAGTACTGTAGTCTCCAAGTAGGATGACCGCTTTGCAATCATGGTGCACTGAGAGTTCCGCCCAATGAAATCAGAAAGAAAATTATGAAGAAAACCATATCTAGGGATGTTCGTTTTCAAGGGCTGTGTAACCACACACTGGGTCGTTTGAGACAATGGAAATGTATTGTCATTCTGGTAGCTGTAAATCTGAAATCCAGATGCTGTCCGGGAAGGATCTATGTCATGCCTCTTTTCTACCTTCTGGGAATTTCCGGTACTACCTGGCAGGTAGATGCATCATTCCAATCCTCTGTCTTCTCATCGTCTACCCTCTCTGTGTGTCTGTCTCTGTGTTCCAGTTACCCACTTTTATGAGGACTCCAGTCATATTGGATGAGAGCCACCCTCATGATCTCATTTTAACTTGATTGTCTCAGTAAAGACCGTTTCGAAATGAGGTCACTTTCTGAGGTACTAGGGATTAAGGCTTTGGCATTTTTTTGTGTGTGTGGGCCATGAGGGAACATCATTCAATCTGCAACACTTTGTATATCACAGTAAAACTGTGGAAAACTAAAGATAAGATAAAATTTCCAAAGCATCCAGAGATTAAACACAGATTACCTTCAAAGGAGGAACAATAAGACAGAAGCCAACCTTTGAAAAACAGTGGAATGATATCTGAAATAAAGTTAATTCTCATCTAGAATTTCTAAACCCACCCAAATCATTAAAAAATAAATGTGAAATAAAAATCCTTTTATACAAAGAAAATCGGATACATTGGGTTATAAAAAGACAAGTACCAAAAGAAATACTAATACAAGTTTTTGAGACAGGAAGATGCTTACAGAGAGAAAGAGCATTGAAAAGAATAAGAATGTGGGTAAATATAAACAAGTATTTATTGTTTAAAACAGTAGTGTTGTGATGTTTGAAACATATGTAAACCAAAAAGTCATAAAAACAGTAACAAAGGAGATGGAGACAAGTATATTTAGTTAATGTCTTATGAGGTATTTAAATTTTATACACTTTCTAATTATATACACTCATTAGGGAATGATGTATGTTGTAATCTCCAGGATAACTATGAAAATAATAATAAAAATCATGCATTTGGAACAGGGTAAGAGGGGAAAATGTATAACAATAAGAACATAGTTCATTCAAAATGCAAGAAAGGAGTATACGAAAGACAAAAATCTGATGGAACAAACTGAGATTTTTGTTATGTTTAATATAAGAATAAATATTTCAACAAGAGACTGAGATTTGCAGATGAGATTAAAAACAAGTGAATAAACATAAATAAACAAAAAATATAAGTAACAATAAGCATACTTAGCCCAAGGGGTTGGTTTCTAGCTCCATGCTGTCCTGAGGGGAGCCAGGACTCCGAGGATAAATGGCTGATTCTGGACTGGGCAAGGAAAGGATAAGATAAGCCTGAAATGTCTTGTGTGAGAACGTAAGTGGGTGCTCCAAGAATGATGACGACAGAGCAAATGGACCCAGGAGCCAGCCTGGAGGAGCTCCCCCCGGTCAAATCTGGGCCATTTCAAGCTCTGAATTAATAATGGTAGGTAGTAATTATAACCAATGAAATGAAATAAGAATTTGTAAATCTGCATAGATGTAAAATAAATAAATGATAAAGCTTTTTTTAAAAAATAGCAGAACACCAGTTTTTTAATGTAGAAGAAAATATAGAATTAGAAAATCACTGTTTGACAACCATCATCATAAAACTGATTGAGACCAGATCATCAGAGAATGACTGAAGGTAGTGGATTAAACATGGAGGATTAACAGGATTTTTACGTAGTCTCACAATCCCATAAAATATTTATTAATTACCAATGGAAAGATAACTTTACAATGGAAAAGCCTGGAAAACAACTTCTTAACCAAGTGCTTGAAACTGAAATCATTGTTAGCATCTTATGCCTTCTCAATACGATGTACTGAAAGGAATACAATATCATGTCTGGAGCGGTCCTGCCAAAAGCATAATCCAAGTTTAACCAAGAAGAAATCTCAGACAACTGAAACTGAGTGGTGTTTTGTTCGGCAGTCTTCAAATATGTTATGGAAAAACAAAGACTAATGAAATATCAAGAGATAAGTTTGTCTTCTATTAACATTTTGATTCAACCTGCATAATAAGGAAAGAAAAAGGAATGAAAGAATAAATACTGGGAAAAAGGGAATAGAACTGTCCTTATTTGCAGATCCACGAGGTTGCTGTGAAAGGAAAAATCTCTCATCTGCTCTGCAGGAACTTGGCTAGTGCTGGAGACCACTGGCTATTGGGAGATGTAATTAAAAGCCACCTTCCCAACAGACCTAAAATGAAAACATGTAAGTTTATGAGCAGACCACATAAGATGCTCATGGCTTGTTGAACTCAATAGACTCTATCTTCACTAATTCCATTGGTAGCACGAATAAAGAAGCAACATTTTATGGAAGTACCTGACTATGTATAGTAATATAATATATAATATATATATAATAGGAAGTACCTATTTAAATAAAAGGTTTTATTCACTGGGAAGTTCTTCCATGTCATATTTGTGAGTCTCATAGAAACCTTGTAAGGTGAAAGATACTTCTATTCCCCATGACGAACAGCCACTCATAGCGTCTGAGTATTGTCCCCTGAGTCACATAGCAAGTGGTGCATCTGGAAGCAGAACCCAATAGATAGCATCATGGGTCAGGTGCTTTTTTCTTCAATGTTCACTATTTGCTGCATAGTGATTAGGTTTCCCCTAATCACCTCCAAAATATGAAAGTTAACTAGATAATGTGTATAAAGGAAGACTTTTTGCTGAAATTGCTATGTCTAGTTAAATTGTCCTTATGGAGGACTCAATGGAATGTTGTTTATGGAGACATGAAGGCCTAGAAATAAAATACGAAATTATAAAAATCACCCAAAGAATATTTAGACTTTTTTTATATCTAAGACTTGATATTCATTTCCTTTTTTCATTAAAATTTTTTTCAGTTACAGTTGACACACAATATTATATGAGTTTTAGGCATACAGCATAGTGATTAGACCTTTATATAAATCACAAAGTGATCACCTTGATAACTCTAGTACCCATCTGACCCCACACATAGTTACCACAGTATCATTGACTATATTCCCTATGTTGTACTTTATATCCCTGTGACTTTTTCTTTTAAAAATAACTCCAGTTTCCTAATGCTATCTGGCAAGCCTTTGTGTCATTCAATACACAGAAATTGAGAATCATAAAAGTATTTTAAATATTATATAATCAATTTTACATTCCTAAGCGAACCAACTGGCTTTATATCTAGAAGATTAAAACAAATAAAAAGAATGGCTTATTTTTCATTTCTTCACACCTTTCAAGTTTTAAAATTTCATTTCCTTCATATCTTTGCACTTTTCAAAAATTTTCAGCATATAGGCATGTTTTGTGTATAAGATGCCTAGCAACTGCCTCACTATGCTCTTTAATAAAAAGTCCAGCTGGGAGAATCTGACCACAGGGAGAAACATGATGACACGTTATGAGGACACAGTGGTCCAGCTCTGGACCAAACCTCACGTACCCTTGGAGTCTGCTGTCAGACCCAGCTGTGAAGGCACCTTGTTGAGGGTTGGGACCAGGAAGGCTCTTCCTCTGTGGAATGAGACAGGAGACCGGGTTGAGGAAGGAATGACTGAGCTGCTCTAGGGCAAAGAGCCCGAGGGACCCAGGAGGGACCCAGAGGCTACCACCTCCTCCCTGTGTCAGACTCTGGTCTTGGTTTCTGAGTGGCTTGTGTTGGAGTCTGTGTGATCTGGCTTCAATTCTCCATGCATTTGAGTAATTCTCGATGAGTGAGAATTCTTTAATGTCCATGCCGACAAACGTAAAACTACTTTGCATATTTTACTACAAATGACTTAAATACTGTTCAAAATTTATAAAAAAGAGAACTGAAGTATTATCACAATGTTGTGTGTGTTTGGGAAATCTTTGGCCAGGCTTAAACTGTGCAGAGGATGGCTGTTATTGTAACGGCAGACGGCACAGCTGGAGCTAGGAGGCTGACATTAAGTTAAGCAGAATATATTTTTGTCTTTTATAGCTCCTGGATAAAGGGCAAAATATTTCAAAGAATATCCTATTTGCACCTCAGCTGTGAGATAAATGTTGTATTTTCTGGCACCAATGCACGCTGTTAAGGCTGAACAGTAATAAAGAGATGGATTTAGTGGCAAAGGAAATACTAAATTGGGATTCAGTGAATCTCCGGCTTACTGTAAACTCTGGGGACATGTATGAGCCCAATAAATAAGTGAAATAAAGAACGTTTGGCAAAAGAGCGAGGAACTAACTTGACAGGGAGATTCCTGTTCTCAATTACTTCAGGAAGGAAGGGAATGAGGAGCCAAGACGTAGAGACAAGGTAAATGAATGTGAGAGAAATTTGGGAGAATGTCAAGAAGAGTTTTGCTGGCAACACAAACTGACAGAATGATACCTGATTATTATTCTGTGCTTGTGACAGAAAGCTCTATAAACAAACACTTTAATTGTATACACAGCTGCGCTAGGCTAATGTTCATGATTGAGATAAGGTTAAAATGTGGGCGGCCTGAGGAGACTGAAAAGGTACTATGTTCGACTCTTGGAAGAACAAATATTTTGGAATAAAATATACCAGGAGAAAACGTGAAGACTGTCCAGAAGCCCCTGACATGCTCTTCTTTCCTCATGTGTGTGGATAAACTGGCTTTCCACAGGAAACATAAAAGAACAGCTTGACTTCTCTGAAATGTGAAGGAGATGATTCAGAACAAATTAAAGGGAGCTCCCCAGTCTCAGGAACCACCCTTTGTGTGCCAAGGACACTCACCGGGAAGCCCACTTCAGTCTTCCCTCAGTAATGATGTGACATGGGGCCACTCACTGGCAGGCATTTATTGGCTCACTGGGGTGAGGTGTTTAAGCTCCCACGACATAATCTTTTCTACCTACCTTCACTGAACTTATGATTTTGCCTCATGAGGTCACGGCCTGTGACTCCTGAGGTCACAGGGTGAGGAGACATGAACAACACACCTGTAATACATTGGAGGACTTGCTCTGGCTGCTGAGAGAGTAAGGCAAGATATTGCCCTCAAGAATCTTAGTAAGGATGGTGAAATGAGAAATGTACCTGCAATGGACAGTGCATGGTGCTAATTTAAATGCTGTACTAGGCATTGAGGTTACAGATAAGGAAGGCAAACTTCCTCCCTCCGTCCCACCTAGAATATGCTTGAGAATAGAATCAAAACCCTGGATGTTTATGGTGATGTGGGGAAAAACCCAAGTTTGGACTTTGGAAGCGGAGATGCCCTGGGCCGATTCCCTGTTTTGCTCTTGGTTTTGAACTTGGCCAAGGGATTTAACTGTCTCTTGCTTCATTTATCTCTTCTACTCACTTGAGTATGTGTGTATGAAATCAAAGATGACTCTATGAAGTGCTTTAAAAGTGGATCCTCAAAAAAAATGGTAGCTCTGAGGCCAAGGGAGGTAAGGTTTTGGGTAGGTGTGAAAACACTCCCGTGGTGGGGATCCTGTAGGAGTCAGGAGAGGTGGTGGACCTCGACCTCATGTGACGCTTTGGGATGGATCAGTGTGATGGCAGGATGTTTGGGTCTCTGCAGTTATCTCCACCAATTCTTTTCATGCAAGAACTCTTCAGGAAGGAAGCAGAATTTTCTCAGGTTGAATAGGCATTGCCACTAACGAGAAAAACTCACAGAAGGCAACTCAAGCTTAGTAGGCACTGATACAAGTATAATGGGAATAGGAATGCCAAGTAAGTGGCACTGGAAACAAGGGAATGAGAAGAAGACAGGCGTCTGGCTCCGTGGGCTCCCTCCGTAGGAAGTGCATGCATCCATCGTCCCAAAGCTGGTGAGAGCAGCAGCGAAGAAAGGAAAAGGAGGAGTAAGAAGAAATTTCACTTGGTAAGTTTGCTTGGCCCTAAGCCTAAGCCCTTAACATTATTATTAAAAGAAATAATAACAAGGAAATATAACTTTGGATAGCTATCATTGTATGCTTTTAAAGCATTTTCAGTTTTTCGATTGCTCTGGTTTCTCATAGATCGCTCTTGAGGGAGAAATGCAGTCCAGAGACCATTAATTTTATTTTATGGATGTAAACACTGAGGCAGCCTGCTGTCATAGAAGAAGCACCAAACTAACTAACACTCAGAAGATCTGTGTCCCTGCGAAGGGATCGTCACTACCTGGTACATTGTGACCTGGGGAAACACATTTAACCCTACAGAACCTCAAGTCTCCTCACTTTCAATTTGGAGATCAGATAATCTTCTAAATGAAGAATGAGGATCCTGTGATCATTTATGAATAGCTGTGATTAGCTGTGTTATATATTTTTTTATTATGGACACTTATAGATGTCTCTCCTTTTCTTCTCTCTGTCCCCCTCACCCAGCCTCCACCCCCTCCCTGACCTGGCCTTCCCACATTGTTGTCTATGTCCATGGACTATGCATATATGCATGTATGTTCTTTGGCTAATCTCTTCTACTTCTCCCCACCCTCTTCCCTCTGTGATCTGTCAGTCTGTTCCATGTATTCATGCCTCTGGTTTTATTTTGTCAGTTTATTCTGTTAGATTGCACATGTGAGTGAGATTAGCCACTTTGGAAAATAGTATGGAATTTCCTCTGAAAACTAAAAATGGAACTGTTGTTTGACCGGAAATTCCCTTCTGGGAATACATTTTAAGAATCCTGAAACATCAGTCAGAAAGAATATGTGCACTCCTATGCTCATAGCAGCATTATTTACAATAGCCAAGATCTGGAAACAGCCCAAGTGCCTGTCAGTAGATGAGTGGATAAAAACACTGTGGTACATTTACACAATGGAATACTACATGGCTATAAATAAGAAGGAATTCTTACCCTTTGCAATGGCGTGGATGGACCTGGATTACCCCTGTTTGAAAATGGCCTCCCTTGATCCCTGCTGCCTGGTTAATCACACTCTTCTAGAATCTCTTTCCCTGTGTGTTACAGCCTTTCTTCTAACAAATAGAATATGGCAAAATGTGGTAGGTAGGACACTATTTCTGAGATTAGTTTACAACCACCATGACTTCCTTCTTGCTTATTTTCTTGTTGGCTCTTCTTGTGTGCTTCCTATAATGAAGCAAGCTTCAGAGGCTCACCTGGCAGAGGCTTGGGGGAGGCTTCCAGACAACAGCTAGTGAGAAACAGACTTCCACTTTGACAACCCTAAGGGAATGAATACTGCCAATGATCATGTGAGTGTTACGGAAGCAGATCCTTCCCCAACTGAGCCTTGAGATGACTGTAACCCTGACCAACACCTTGACTGCAGCCTGGGAGAGATCCCGTGGCCTAGCCCCTTGGCCTCCTGCTAAGCCACCCCTGGATTTCTCTCTCTCAGAAACTGTGATGATAAATGTTGATTTAAGCCCCTAATATTGAGGTAATTTGTTACACAGCATTAGATAATTGAAATCAAATACTGAGTAAGTGTTAGAGGCAGAAATGATCATAGGATTTCTTTTCCTTGATTTTTATTTTAGCATTTCCTTAACTACTCATAACACATGAGGCAAATGAAATGCTCCATGTCATAGAGCCCCCATGTCATAGAGCCCCCATGCCGGGGATTCTATGGTTAAAATGCATTTGAGAAAGGCCTCATGGCCTCTCTTATTCTTGGGAATACTTAAAAATGTATATAGTATATTAAAAACTTAGTGATAAAGAAACTTACTTAATTTTGTTAAACCCAGCATTTCACAATCTTGTTTGATTACATAACACTGTTAACATTAACACCTATTAATAAAGAGTCCATAGAAGTTACAAATAGTAGAGCCCAGTGCTTGAGGAAGCATTGATCTGGCTATTTTTATATCTTTTGAGCATCTTTCCAAGATCAGCCCCAACTACCGAGAAAATAGAACAGAATGGAGTGGTTTCTATGTGGCATGTACAATTTGTGTTCTATTGGGAGAAAAATACATCTAGAGGTTATCACTGTTGATATGAATATGGGTACTTTTTACTTCCTTCTCTACCTTCCTATAGATTCCTTAATGGGCATATATTACTGCGAAGCTATGGCAAATGTTATTCTTAGTGGAATTTTTTTCTATCTTCCTTGCTTTGGTAAGCTTTGAGACTATGTGTACATGTGTACATGGGGAGAGGTGTGGAGGCATTGGGGTGAGGCATAG
>PVKM010048996.1:0-11041 GCA_004027735.1 Carollia perspicillata
CTACTGATGAAGATATCAGAGTCATTTTTTGTACTATGTTGCTTTTATTTCCTAGAAATTTAACTATCTATAAGCAGACAAAAAAATGAGAGACATTTTCATTGATTGAAAAACCCAGACTTTGGAATCCAACAATCCTAGATTTGAATTTTAATAGAGTCTTTTACTATTTGTGTGATTTGAGCAAATTACTTAATCCCTCAGACTCTTGGTTTTCTTGCCTATAAAATAAGAAAGATGATGTATGACTCATAGACTTGTTTAAGGATTAAATTTTATAATGCACATACATTTCTCAAGACAGTGCCTCCTTCATTTAGTTCAGTGCCTGCTTCAATAAATGGTTCCTTTTAGCAATGTCACTACTATCAACTTGTAAAGATCTTTGGACATTAGAATCTCCTGAGGAGCTTTTAAAATACAAGGTCTGTCTGAAAAAAATCCAGCCATTGCCAATATAATGAGACTGTTTTGCATGGCACTGATGTAACCTGGCAATCAAGAAGAGTAGACTGGAATGTGGACAATGACAACTTCACTGTACTAGTCAGTAGGGGCTGTAGACGCCATTGAATGAGCATGTGTTCTGTGTAGCTGTCACACTCAAATTGACTGAGTGAGCAGAGCAATGAATCTGCATCAAATGTGTTAAACTTGAACATTCCTTTGTGAAAACTATTCAGATGGTTCAGAAGGCCACAGATATGAGCAACTGGTGATCAACAGTTTCATCATGACACCACACCCACTCGCACATCACGTCTGGTGCAGACTTTTTTGGCAACACATCAAATCATCCAGTACTCAGCCCCACTACAGCTCAGATCTCATGCCCTCTGACTTCTGGCTTTTCCCAAAACTAAAATCACCTTTGAAAGGGAAGAGATTTCAGACCATAGATGAGATTCAGGAAAACATGACAGGGCAGCTAATGGCAATACCAACAAAGGATTCTGCAGAGTGTTTTGAACAGTGGAAGAGACTCTGGGAGAACTGTGTGAGGTCTCAAGGTGCCTACTTTGAAGGGGACTGAGGTGTTATTGTCCTGTGTACAATGTTTCTTGGATCTTGCATCTTCTTCAATAAATGCCTCTATTTTTCATATTACATGGCTGGATAACTTCTGGACAGACCTCATATACTGATGCAGACTCTGCCAGGAGACACTGATTTGTTCAGTATATTTCTCTGTCAGTAAGAGAGCAGCGGAGACTGGGTACCCTCTACCTCACAAAATTCTTCAGTCACAGAGCAAGTCAGACTCTGTTAGCTTTCTGTAGCCCAGCATCCTCTGTTCACAACTTTTGTTACTTTTCTGTGTGCTCTAGATGCATCTCAGAGGGTAGACACTTGTGTTCTTTTAGATTTGCAAGTCACTGGTGACTCTGGGTGGAAAGGTGAGAAATCCTTGAAAGGGAACATAGGAAATATCTTCATTTTAATCCACATTATTTTGAGAAGCTGTGACTGTAGAACACTTAAACTCATTTAGATTCCTGCTGCTTACAGCTCCAGTGTGTGACCTTTTAATTAACTTTGTGCCAAACCGAGGCATGGAATGAGTGAGAGACATTCTCACCATTCCCTCTTTATCACCGACTACAGAGAGAAGTAATGTCGTACCAACCAGAACATACATATGAGATACCATGGTGAATTAATTCACAGGTATGCTGAATACAATACGAGTGACGAGAAGTGAAAATTTGCTCCTTAGAATTCAGTGGGAAGGTAGCTACTAATCTTCAAGTTGTACATGAGATTCTTTTCATTGGCAGGCACTCTTTAATGCTTTAAAAGTTTAATAATCTCTGAGGAGGAGATAAAAGTGATTTTAAATGTCATTTGTTATATGTTCTGGGAAAGTGAAGTGGAAATGGGAATATTAGGGTCATAGTGTGTTGTTATTGAAAATGAATCTCATCTTAACCTCTACTTCACAGTATTTGTACATTTTTCATAAAATTAGGCCATCCATATTTTCAGACTTAAGATCTACCTTTCACATCCGTCCATCTATGGTTTGAAGGCTGCTTTATTTTCTTCTGTGTGCTGGTTAGCAGTTCAATTGTTAGAGTTGTATTGTCTAAGATTTGCCTTGTTTCACTCAAATCTATGGTTTCTTTGAACTAAACAGGTGGTATGAATTACCAAAAAAGTGAAGAAAGACACAGCTATTAAAATATTATGTTTTGGGAAAAGTGGCATAGTCAAAGAACTTTGGACTAAAGCTGAGAAATGAGCAATTTTGGGTGTTAGTTTAAATTTTGCTCTAAGTTGTGGGAAAAATAAAATCTCTTTCTACATTTTCCCAGATTTAGATAAAATAGTTGTGTGTGATTCTTTAGTGACACATATAGATTTTGAAATGGCTTTTCCTCCTTTCAACTTATCCTCATTTTTTGGCAATAGTTAATGAATTCAGTAAATATTCGTCTAGTGTCTAAAATGTTCCATGAGCTCCTCCAGGCAATAGTGCAAAGGCAAAGTCTGTTTTCTTCTGGGGGTTACAATTAGTTCACTCTACAAGTAGGGGTGTTCACTGTAGGCCAGAGCTTCCTTAACCACCGCTCTGAGTTGGCTGCTATCTTTCCTTGGGGCACATTCTTCAACCTGTGGCCTGTGGGCTAAAGCAGCCCAGGATGGCTGTGAATCCAGCCCAACTCAAAATCATAAATTGACTTACAATGTTGTGAGATTGTTTTTGTGATTATATATTGAAATTTATTTATTGTCTGGCCCAAGACAACTCTTCTTCTTGCAGTGGGGCCCAGAGACGCCAAAAGGTTGGACACCACTGCAGCCCTTGGT
Source organism: Carollia perspicillata (assembly GCA_004027735.1). Lineage (NCBI taxonomy): Eukaryota > Metazoa > Chordata > Mammalia > Chiroptera > Phyllostomidae > Carollia > Carollia perspicillata. The sequence continues at coordinate 2,812 of PVKM010048996.1, forward strand.
ACTCAAGTGGTGCCAGTTCCTCCTTCACTAACTACATTCTGAAATGATCTCCAGCCATTGTCTGTAGGTGTAATGACAGAAACTGCAAAGTATACCAGTTGTCAAAAACAACATGTGCCAAGCACTCTCCCAGTTATCTACGTGTGCCTTTTTACCTGATCCTGACAATAATACTGAGAAGTAGAGACGGTTATTATTTTTCCCATGGGTGTCAAACTCATTTTCACTGGGGATCAACATCAGCCTTGCAGTTGCCTTCAAAGGGCCAAAAGTAATTTTAGGACTGTATGAATGAATGTAACTACGTTTTAACTAGGGGCAAAGAGCTTGGCACTGCCACCTAGTAGAAACAAGGTGGAGGTCCAGATTTGGCCCACAGGCCTTGTGTTTGCCACCTGTGGTTTATGCTATTACATTTGTCCCAATTTCTCCCCACTTCAATCCTCTCTGCCCACACTGCCCTGCGCTTCCCTCGTCAATCCCCACACCATTGTCCACGTCCATGGGTCCTTTATATATGCTTTTTGACTAATCTCTTCACCATCTGAAACAGTCCCCATCCTCCTCCTCCCCTCTTACTGCAGTCAGTCTACTCCATGTTTCCATGCCTTTAGTTCTATTTTGCACATCAGTTTATGTTCTTCATTAGATTCCTCTTATAAGTTAGATCATGTGGTATTTGTCTTACTGTCATTCTGTCCATTTTCCTGTATTGGGGAAGGTTCTAAAGAAGTCAAAGCACTTGGCCAAGGTTACTTGGCAATTAATGGCCTAACTGGGAATCAAATTGAAAACAGTCCAATCAAAATATCAGGCTCTTCACACCGTACATGAATAAAAGAAATGTTATTTCTCACATGTATAGGTATTCTTATTTTTAAATATAGATGCTAAGGTTAATTAAATGTCAGTTAATTTAAAGAAACACTGATTCTATAATACCTTTACTTTCACTGTCTGTTCTTTTATAAAAGTATTAACCACACTAATGTGTGGTAACACTCAAAATTATTTGATATTTAAAAGCAGTTCTTACACTAAAAAATAAATATATGTTGGGAACTACCTGTACTGCATTGTAAGCTTCTTGAGGGCAAGGAAAGTTATTTGTTTAACTTTGTGTTTCCAGTGCTGGGCCCACCTCTGTTACATACAGGGAGGGCAATAAGTATTTGGTAAATGTATACATGCATGGATAATGAATCGCATTGCTAATTAAGGAGAAAAGTGGCACAGACATCCAAATATAACATTTATGCAGCAAGGATTGCAGTGAAATGAGTAATTGGATGACGGTGTGGTAAACAAAGGAAAATGTGGGAGACAAATGTCAGAGCTAAACGAGAAGAATCAGATAAGCTAAAAAGGGCAATTGCTTTTTTGAACATTCTTCCTACTTTGTTTTCTTAAAACTCATACCAAGAGGACTCATTTTGAGATAAAAATTATGAAAGCTGTTATTGGAAATTAAATGCTTGCTTGATGTTGTGTGCATTTTGGTTTCCTTGCATCCCATAGCTCGGTATAATTATTTAAATTTAATACATGCAATCCCCCAAAAGAAAAAAATATACATTTTCTATCTGGAGAGAACACATTGAGTTTTGGGATCCCGAAAGAATTAATTGTTTTTCTACTTTGTAATTATAGGGAGACCAATGAGAAGTAATGAATATTTTCGAGATATGGCATTTTCATGTTTCTTTGTTTTTTAATTTTGCTCTTTGTAATTTTTTCTATTGATTTTAATTAAACAGTTCTCTGTTTATGAGAGACTAGAGGAAATTTAATATCCTCAAATTAAGGAAAACAAACAAAAGAGAAGAAAACATTTAGCAAGATTGATTCTTGAATTGTACTTTACGTTATGATTTGAGCTTTTCTTCTTTCTTTTTTTCCCCTCTTAAGACGGATTTGATATAGAAAAAGTGCACCCCAGGAGAGTGCTCTAATCTCTCACAGCTCTTTTCTGCGGTGAATGGTGTTTCATTAATTTCATATGAAATCTTCTTGTGTGACAGTATAATTATAATATTATACAGCTTAGCTGGATGGCTTTAAATGATCTGCCAGCACAACCTCAGAAATGAAGGGTCATGCCGGGTACAAGGAGTCTTCAAGATTCCATTTGGAAAACTAAGTACTCTTGGCGTGGGACAAAATTGCTGATGTGCTTCTGTATTTGAGGTGACTTCTGTTGCTCATACGGTACCTTACAGTTCAGTGCGATGTCTCTAATTCTCGAAATGCCAGTCACTTCAGTTTACATTTCTCCTTGCTTCGGGTAAGAACCTAGGAAAAATGTACTGATCGAGAAGATAGCATAGGTAGGAAAGACGAAGGACTTCCTCCTCCTCCACACTTTGGTATGAGAATGGAGGAATGTAGTTCTGGATGTTGGAACTCACTCAATAAATTGGAGACTTATTGGGGGTGTGGTGGGCAAAGCTTTTGTCCATTGAAAGCAGCTTTCTTTAGTTCATCACAGAGAGAGAGCACATTGACATTCAGAACTTTCCATGAGTCATTAATCGGCTTTTTCAGTATTACTTATTTGAATTTTTCCACATGCATCAATTTCTTGGCAGATTGGAGCTCCTATTGCTTTTAATGGAGGTTATAGGTAAAAGAGAAACATAGCATAAATGTAATCTCAGCCCAGTGAGAAGTTTGATTTCTTGCTCTCTGGTATGTGTAAGTCTCTACAACACAGAGTTCGATTTTCACCCCTTCACCCACACATAGTTGGAGAAAGAAGGATTCAATCAAGAAAGCTCAGAAATGGAATACCAGAAGTTGTATTGTTATTTCCAGCTTAGTACTATTGTTTTTTATTTTTTTTCTCCATAGTGCTGCAACAACCAGTATGTTGTGTAGAGGAAAAAAGTCAAACTGATTGTATTACCTTATGGAGAGATAATACATATGATATTTTATTTTGTTTTTCAGTCAGTTACAATGAGGAAATGGCCACAGAATGTTGATGATACATTGTTGTGGAAATAAGTTGGACTAGGAGTTTATTTGCTGTGTGACTGAATAATTTCTTTGGTGTTTGGACATAAACTTATTCATTTATAAAGTGAAGATGGACTATATGGTCATATGAAATAGCTCTAAATCCTAAAATTTATTGACTCTCTCAGGCTACATGTCTACCACTTTAACATTAGTGTTCTGTGCCAGACTAAGAAATTGGTGGGTGTATTTCTTCTTATTCAGTTTATAAATTGTCAGAATGAAACATTAAATTGCCAAGTAGTTTTGCATGAACTTCCAAAAAGCTGCAAAATTTAAAAGCCTTCGTGTCTTAATCTTCTGTGTTTGACACATTAAAAATGAATATATTGCCCTGGCTGGTGTGGCTCAGCAAATTGAGTGTCAGCCTGTGAATCAAAAGGTTGCAGATTCCTGATCAGCACACATGCCTGGGTTGCAGGCCAGGGCCCCAGTGGGGAGACCTCAAGAGGCAACCACACATTGGTGTTTCTCTCCCTCTCTTTCTCCCTCCCTTCTTCTTTCTCTATAAACAAACAAACAAATAAATAAAAACAGCTGTCCTATACATAAAAAAAGAATATGTTTAACCATCACATACTACTACATATTAGGAATTCTTGTTAAAAAAAGCTCTTTTGCTAATTTTTAATTCTTGAGGGTCCAAACATTGGAGGAATGCAATTTTAAAATGTTATGTATGCACTGAGCAGCAATCTAGCACATTCTGGTACAATATGGGTTATTATTACTGAAGTGTTATGTTATTTGAGGAAACAGAATTTTCTTTGAATCCTCTGGGATGGCACAAGGCAAATTTTGATGTAGTGCCCGAGTTAGTACTCCCAAATGGCAATACACATAATTACACACAAAATTCAAGAATACAAAGCAGGAATATTAAGTAATATGAATTTTACACTCTGCCTTGTATTTTAGGGACAAAGCAATTTATCTTTTACTTCCTTTTTTAGATTCCTCATGGCCAAAACAAAGTGAGGTTCAACAAATTACCTGGAGAATTTTGAAAAGTATAGTTCCTGAATGTATGAATCTGAATTTTCAAGGAATACATTGAGTTTAAAACAAGTGAAGGGATTTTTTTGTATTACTTACTACTCAGTATATTTTAAATACTTTCTGAAGCAAATAATTCAACAAGTAGCTAAGAAGCAAGAGGGCAGGCAAGCAAGCAAGAAGGCCAGTCAATGTGAGCAATGTATTGTCTTCTTCTCTTCCTCATTTCTTTGTTTTATTGTAAAGAATGAATTTTCTATTCAGAAGCATTAAAAAAGTTATTGGAAGGTATGCTAGTTAGCAACATTATTAATATCAAAGAAAGAAGAAAATAATCAAGTCTAAGATAAATGGTGCGATGAAGTAAAATATAGCCCATCCATTTGAAAGATGATCACTAAAGTGAAGATTTTGTAGATACAGGCATGTACCTAGGCATGAAGGTTGTATATGATTGCCTAAAATTCTGGTTGGCCCGTGGTTTATTTTAACTGATTTTTGTCCCTGTCAAACTGGTTGTTAAATATTTTAAATATCATACATAAGATGTAACAATACTGGAAATTTTTTAGGATATAAGGTGATTTGGACAGAGTTTCATGCAAAATTTAACAAAATGATTGATTTACCTATATTTTAGAAAGCACTTGAGTATTTAATAAAATAAAATAACAGAAAATCAGTATACAAACTTCTGACATTATTAAGACAGGTAGATGGTCAGTGTGATCATTGTTAATTTTATTCAACTTGACTGGCCTAAGAGATAGATGTCCAGGTGGCTGATAAATTTCTGGCTGTGTCCTGGAAGGTGCTACTGGAAGACATTAGCATTTGAATTGGTAGACTGAGTAAAAAGATGCCCTCACCAGCATGGGTAGGCATTATCTAATTCCTTGAGAGTGTGAATTAAAGTGGAAAAAGGGTGCATTTGTCTTCTTTTGCTTAACTTCAGGCATCCATCTTGCCTGACATAACATAGACATAAGTACTCCTAACTCATAGTCAGTTAATAAAAAACTATATAAAGCAGAAAATCATAAAAATGAATCTTTAGAGAGATTGATTAATTTTTACATTTAGAACATACAAATGTATATATTCACAAATCTTTTGATGAGGCAAGCGCTTTCTGTAAACCTGGGACTTATGATTAAAGATTCAAATTGCCTTCTTATAGGCCATATATGCATAATACATTACTTATAATTTTCCTTTAGAGTGAGAATTGAAAACAGAGGCAAAGAGAATTGACTTCTGAATCCTGCCATATTATTGTGACTGTTGTTTTCAAATCATTTGAAGACATTTCACCATTTTAATTTGATAACATATTTTTTGTCTTATTCTTTTACTTCTTTCTTATTTTTTTTTTAGTTGCAGTTTACATTCAATATTATTGCGTATTAGTTTCAGGTGTACAACATAGTGGTTAAATAGTCATATACTTTACAAAGCGTTTCTCCTGATATTTCTAATTTCCACCTGATACCACAAATAGTTATTAAAATATTATTGACCATAATCTCTATGTTGTACTTTACACCTCCATGACTATTTTGTAACTACCAATTTGTACTTCTCAATCCCTTCACCTTTTTTCACTCAGTCCCCCAACCTCCTTCCCTTCTGGCAATCATCAATCTGTTCTCTGTATCTATAAATCTGTTTCTGTTTTGTTTGTTCGTTTATATTGTTCTTTAGATTCCAAACTCTCATATAAATGAAATCATATGGTCTTTGTCTTTCTCTGATAGACTTATTTCACTTAGCATAATTCCCTCTTCTTTAGGTCCATCTATGCAGTTGTAAATGTTAAAATTTTATCCTTTTTATGGTTAGGTAATATTTCATTGTATATATATATCACCACTTTTTATCCTCTAGTCTATGATGGGTATTTGGGCTGCTTCCATATCTTGGCTACTGTAAATAACACTGCAATGAACATAGTGGTTCTTATCTTCTTTTGAATCAGTGTTTTGAATTTCTTTGGATATATTGCCAGAAGTGGATTCATGGGGTCATAGGCAGTTTCATTTTTTAATTTTTTGAGGAACCTCCATACTGCTTTCCACAGTGGCTGCATCAGTCTGCATTCCCACCAACAGTGCCAAAGGGTTCCCCCTTTTCCACATCTTCACTGGCATTTGTTTGTTGAATTATTGATGATGGTTATTTTGACAGATGTGAGGTGACATCTCATTGTGGTTTTGATTTACTTTTCTCTGATTATTAGTGACCTTGAGCATCTTTTCATATGTTGATTAGCCATCTGTATGTCTTCTTGGGAAAAGTGTCTATTCAGGTCCTCTGCCCACTTTTTAATGTATTTTTTGGATGTTGAGTGGTATGAGATCTTCATAAATTTTGAATATTAACCCCTTATTGGATGTATCATCATCAAATATCTTCTCCTATTCAGTAGGTCATCTTTTCATCTTATTTATGGTATCCTTTGCTGTCTAAAATCTTTTTAGTTTGGTGTAGTTTCATTCGTTTATTTTTTCTTTGGTTTCTCTTGCTCAAGAAGATATATCAGAAAAAAATATTGCTAAAATAGATGTCAGAGATTTTACTGCCTATGTTTTCTTCTAGGAGTCTTGTGGTTTCAAGTTTTACATTGAAGTCTTTAATCCAGTTTGAGTTTATTCTTGTATATGGTACAAGAAGGTGGTCTTGTTTCATTTTCTTGCATGTACATGTCCAGTTTACTCAATTCCATTTATTGAATAGATGGTCTTTAATTCATTGTGTGTTCTTGTCTCCTTTGTCACATTTTCAACTGATCATATGGGTGTGGGTTTATATCTGGGGTCTCTATTCTGTTCCATTGATCTAGAATGTCTGTTTTTATGCCAGTACCATACTGTTTTGATTACAATAGCCTTGTAGTGTAATTTTATTATCAGGTGGCACGATATCTCCAATTTTGTTTTTCTTTTTCAAGATTGCTGTGACTGTTATGGGTCTTTTGTGATTCCATATATATTTTTGGATTATTTGTTCTAGTTCTGTGAAAAACATGGATAGCAAATTTTTGAATGGTTTTATTTATTGAATCTTTTGAAAAGATTCAGCTTAATTTTCAGAGAAATAATAATACCTCTTGCTGTTCATATTTTATAAGTTTATATAATAGTTCATTACATTATTATATAATTAAATTACTTTACTTAATTTACATTATTATGTATTATAAATACTCACAACTACCATCATCAGGTCTGGAGCAATGGAGTAATTTTTGTGTCTACTCTAAAACATCCATAAGTAAAATATGCAGTTCATTTATCCAAATTCTATTAACTGCTCTATTAATGGTCTAAAATTTTGAAAGCCAACAAATTGTGAACTATCTGGAACTCACCAAAATATTGCCATAATCTTTTTCCTTCAGTTATGAGACTGGGGAATTCTATGGCAGTAGTACCAGCATAGTTTCGATGACTTTTTTTGTAAAGCAGTAAGCAACAGCATCAGATTTGATGACATGTAAGTCAGCATTCTAAACCATCAAAAACAAGAAGTCCCTTAAGATCTGATGGCAAGGAGGAAGAAATTAAAATGGTAATTATTGCCCCAGACTGGAATAAGCATTTTCTCATCCTCGGGATTCTAAAACAATAACAAAAAAAAATTCCAGAAGCACTGCCTAGTTAATATAAATAACCAGAAGATATCAGTGGTCTGTATGATACTTCACACAGATCCTAATGCCAAACAGAACCTTAGAATATTTTGTCTTAATGATATTCCTTTCTTTTGGGAATCAGAACATGTTTCTAACCAATACTTACTTGGAAAGAAAGATTTTTTAACAATTTTATTTGTAAAATTTTTTTGAGTCAGTTTTCATCAATTCCATCCTCCAACTCAACAGTGTAATCATGCGCACCCTCAGGACACAAGGAAGGAGGAAAGGGAGAGATTATTCTCTCCGGAAAAAAAACAAAACAAACTGGAACAACTGTTCCCCCACCCCCCCAACATGCACAAAATAACAATCACCACAACAGAAAAGCAAACACCGTGGAATCTTCTTCACATTCTACTCCAGACCTGGCCTCACTTCTTAGACTCTCTTTATAGCAAAATACACAAAAAGAATAGTCAGTACTTGCTATCTCTGTTTCCTTTTCTCCTATTTTCTAAAAAAATCATTCTAAACCAATTTTCCCCTCTGATAGTCTGTGGAATCTGCTCCTCTCGACTT
>PVKM010048997.1:0-11047 GCA_004027735.1 Carollia perspicillata
AAAACAAAAACAAAAACAAACTAAGCAAACAACTAGAACATGAACAGATTCACAGAAATGGAGATCACATGGAGGGTTATCAGCAGGGAGGTAGAGGGGGAGATTGGGAAAAAAGGTCTGGAAATAAGAAGTATAAATGGTAGGTAGAAAATGGACAGGGAGAGGTTAAGAATAGTATAGAAAATGTAGAAGCCAAAGAACTTATACGTATGACCCACAGACATGAACTAAGGGGGTGGGAATGAGGGTTATATGAGGGTGCAGGGCTGAGGGGAATAAAGGGGGGAATGGGACAACTGTAATAGCATAGTCAATAAAGTATATATTTTTAAAAGTTGAAAGTACTGCATAAATGAAGGTAATTTAGCATTACTATTAATAAGAGCAGGAACATTCTGGGCACTCTATACAATGCCTGGTCTAGGGGTTTGCATTGTGCAGAATATTCCTCCTGAAAGCAATACTCTAGTTTTAGTTTTAGGGTTTTTTTTTCTTTTAAAAAAATGGAAATTTATTTGTTACTAATGCATATTCTTCCATTTTAGTTTTGAAAAATTAAATTTAGACTTCCGGCCAAGATGGAGGCATAGGTGGAAATACTGTACTTCCTCGCACAACCAAGACTAAGCACAACAAATATTTACAAACAATAACACAACCAGAACACAGAATATTGAACTATGGATGTCCAATAACCATTCAGCCAGATCAGTAAGAGGGGAGGAGTCAGCAGTTGGTGGAGAGGGAATGTGGCAGGAAAAGGCAGCAGCTGGCAGACATGGGAGCACAGGGAGTGTAGGTGGCAAGGAGCTTGCAGACCTCAGACGTGGAGAGGAGATGAGCAGAGTACGCAGGGCACGAAGGGCAGTTGGCCAATCCCAGACATACATTCGTGGACAGATAAACTAGGCAAGAGTGAGCAGTGAGACGGACCACACAGCTCAAGGCCCCAGTAATGGGAAATAAAGCCTAAAATCACTGATTCAAACGGTACCGGGAGAGACTCCCAGCCTCACAGGAGAGGTGGTTGGGGAGACCCACAGGGTCCTGGAGAGTGCATAGGACCGTCCACCTGGGACCCAGCGCCAGGGGGCCCAGTTTGCTTGTGGGAGGCAGAAGAGGGGACGCAAGTCCGAGAAAGCATGGAACAGGTGCCACTGGTCCCTCTTTGACCCCACCCTCACAAACAGCATCACAACCCAGCAACTAGGTTGCCCCACCCTGGTGAACACCTAAGGTTCCGCCACCCATACGTAACAGGCGCCACCTGACCAAATATGACTCAAACAGAAAAACAGCTCAAAGCCCTAGAGCCAACACTTTTAAGTGACCAAGAGATAGCCAACCTGTCAGATGCACATTCAAAACACTGGTGATCAGGATGCTCACAGAACTGGTTGATTTTGGTTGCAAATTAGATGTAAAAATGAAGGCTATGCTAAGTGAAATAAAGGACAATGTACAGGGAACCAACAGTGATGGGAAGAAAACTGGGACTCAAATCAGCGGAGTGGACCAAAAGGAAGAAGAAAACAACCAAACAGAAAAGAGTGAAGAAACAAGAATTCAAACAACTGAGGAGAGGCTTAGGAACTTCCAGGACATCTTTAAATGTTCCAACATCTGAATTATAGGGGTACCAGAAGGGGAAAAGAAAGAGCAACAAGTGGAAAACTTATTTCAACAAATAATAAAGGAGAACTTCCCCAATCTGGCAAAGGAAATAGACTTCCAGGAAGTCCAGGAAGCTCAGAGAGTCCCAAAGAAGTTGGACCCAAGGAGGAACACACCAAGGCACATTATAATTACATTAGCCAAGATTAAAATGAAGGAGAGAATTCTAGAAGCAGCAAGAGATAAAGAGACAGTCACCTACAAATAAGTTCCCATCAGACTGTCAGCTGATTTCTCAAAAGAGACCTTACAGGTGAGAAGGGGCTGGAAAGAAGTATTCCAAGTCATGAAAGGCAAGGACCTACATCCAAGACTGCTCTATCCAGCAAAACTTTCATTTAGAATGGAAGGGCAGATAAAGTGCTTCTCAGATAAGGTCAAGTCCAAGGAGTTCATCATCACCAAGCCCTTATTGTATGAAATGTTAAAGGAACTTATCTAAGGAAAAGAAGATAAAAAATATGAACAGGGAAAGGACAGCAAACTCAGTTATTAACAACCAGACCTAAAACAATAGTAAATTAACTGGACACCTAAAACAGTAGCGGAGACACAGAAATGGAGATCACGTAGAAGGTTAGCAACAGGTGAGTGGGAGGAGGGTTGGGGAGGAGGTACAGAGAATAAGTAGCATAGAAGGTGGGGAGAAAATGGACAGGGAGAGGGCAAGAGTAGTGTAGGAAATGTAGAAGCTAAAGAACTTATGACACATGGACATGAACTAAAGCGGGGGAGTGTTGGTGGGAGGGGGTGTGCAGGGTGGAGGGGAATGAAGTGGGGGAAATGTGACAACTGTAATGGCATAATCAATGAAATGTATTTTTTAAAAAAGAATAATAAAAGGGCAGAGTGAAAGTGAAAATGAAGAAAGAAAGAAAATAAAAAAGTACAGGCTAAGACAGGGCAACATTAAAAATTTGAGACCAAAAAAAAAAGAGTAGGAGAGAAGACCGGTAAATTTTGAGATTTGAAATACAAAGTGAAAATCTAGAGATAAAATTGAAAAAAATGCAAGAACAACTACTCTACCTGCAACCAACTAGCAAATATTGTTGAAGGTGGAGAGAGAACATGGGTATTCTAAGAGTGGGGGGAAAGGTTGTGAGATGACCATTGACAAGAAAATTGGTTTTGTGAGGGTGGACGTGGGAGAAATAGTAAGAGTATGGAATGGAAAGAAGTTGTGGCAAGAGAGAAAACAACATTTAAAACAAAAATAATGAGAGGAAATTAGAACATAAAACAGGGTAAGGGAAGGGAGGGGCAAAATATGTGAATTGAAATGAATTATAGTATACCACTTTAGTGATTTAGTATGTACAAAGCTGATGGTCAAGAAATGAATGTAAAAAGCTATGCAGGAAAGAAAATATTACAAATCATGGAGAAGACTCAGTGGATTTTGTCACAGTAGCCTCTGGGATTTACCACTGTTTTTTCTTTTGGAACCGCCTCTTGTGATATCAGATGGTGACCAACTCTGAGACTTCCAGGGATCTACTGTCTATGGCTATCTCCTTCACTTGTTAACCTAGTCACTCTGCATTCAGCAGTCAGGTTTAAGCACCACACAGCAGGGCAGAGTTCCTCATGTGGTCTGAGCTATTGTTTTCTTTCAGGCTGCTGCTTCTCCGAGGTGAGTGGTCTGCCTGAGCATTATGGCCACTGCCATATGGGGGATGACTCAGCACCAGGATCCCAGCAACTATTCTCTCAATTCTCTTCCCAACGCCTCCATCCTGAGACTCAAGTGTCTCTACTCCACTCTGCCCCTCCTTTGCCAGAGATCTACTGTCTGTAGCTGACTCCTTTGAATTTTTAATCTAGACACTCTGCACTCAGTAGTCTGGCTTAAGCACCACAGAGCCAGGGCCGAGTCCTTTGTGTAGGGGCCTTTGTTTCTCCTCAGGCTTCTGCCCCTCAGGGTAGTGGTCTGCCTGAGTATGATGGCCACTGCCATATGGGGGTAACTCGGCATCAGGATCCCAGTGTCTACTTTCTGAGTTCTCTCCCCAAAGCTTCTGTTCTCAGTATTTCCTCAGGAGTCTCTAGGCCCTGCCTTTGCCAGAGCCCAGGCTAAGTGGCTGCAAATGAAAATGTGTGTGTTGGCCCTTTAAGCAGTTCTTTGCATCTCCAGGGACCCATCCCTGTGGAGAGCAGCCCTGCCACTTTTTGCCACTGGTTGTTATCTGTGGGCTCCAGTACTCTAGGCTAGGAATCCCACCTTAAGGTTTAGAATCCACTCTTCTCAGGGGGATCCAACCAGTCATTTACTTATCTCTGGCACTGCTGCCTATGGGCGCCCAGACAGCCTTCTTGAGTCTTTACTGCACTCCTTAACAGTCAGGTTGTGCTGCAACTGATTCTTCTGTCTGCCCAAGGTTATAAGGCTTCTCTCTCACTACAGTTCAGTTGTTTTTTCTGGGTAATTTTTCCACAATTTAGTTGTAATTCCAGATTGGTCCTGGGAGAAGGTTAGTGTGATTTCCATTCACTCTTCTGCCATCTTGCCAAAGCCCCTCCAACTGCCTCTTAATTTTTTTCTTTTTAGCTTATTTCTTTCAATCAGAATTCAAATAGTATCCACACACTGAAATTTGAAAAACCATATGGACCCTACTACCATCCCCATTTTAATGTTTCTGAGTTTGGTATGTTTCTTCTAATCTGAACATATAATGTACTATTTCTTTCTCTTCCGAAATTGGTTGTTAAGTTATTGACATAATTCAGAAGATATGGTAATTTACAAGAAAAATATTAAGATACTATTCTCAGAAAAGTTAACAATGTTTTCCCTTGTACTTGGGTCCCCTGTGCCCAGTCTTGACCTTTCACTATATTAGCTTTGCCAGTTTTTGACCCTGATTTTACCCAACCATCTAATGTCTCCACCCTTTTTCCAGAGCTGCTGGAGACAACCACATAAGCAGACTGTTTCTGTGCACCACAAATTTGGGCATCAGCTGGGCCATCTCTGTTAGTGCCTATAGGTTTCAACACAGTAGCTGTTGCAGCGTCTTCCCTTTCCCCATAAGCCTCCAGAACCTGCCTGGATCTCCCTCTTAGCAGATGCCTTCACACCTACATGATACACCAGAATGACCATACCCACTGCAAACTTTCTCAACTTTTCCCCCTTCCAATTCAAATTTCCCCTGACTTTTAGCTCTGGTCACAGAGAAGTAAATATACATCTTTTAAATAATAATAAATAATTTTGTTTCTAATTTAAAAAAAATGACTAAGGAACTTAAGTTTAAAACTAATCATACCAATGATACATAAATCATTTCTCCAAGTATATACTAGCTTTCTCTTTGTTTGGGAAGGACCATTATTTAGGTCTATATAATGGAGGGGTATGGCCAGATTGCTGGGGAGCAAGGGAACCCTGATCAAGTGCAAGAGGCTGCACCTTCCTAGAGAAGGGATGGATTATAAGAAAGCCAAAGGCAGAAGATTGAAGCAGCAGCCCTCTACGAAAAAGCCTGCCTTCCACAGAGATGGGAAGGACCCCCAAGAGGGGTTGAGAAGTGCCAAAGGCAGCCCAGGATTTAAACCAAGGCTGGAGCTTGACAGGCTTCCATGTCACAGGGAAAAAGTAAACAACTAAGCTCATGACACCATTCTGCATGGAGCCTGCATGGGGCTCAAAAGTTCACAACATACGTGTAACAAGGTGACACCCTGCCCAGGGCAGAGATTCTGTGCCCCTGCATGGCTAGAAAACCTTAATACCTGCTTCCTTATCATGGCTGTGGGAGGAGGGGCAGGGACACAGCGTGGGTTGACATGTGTGGTGGACATTAGCTAGAATTGGCTGGGAATTTGGACACTCCCACAGTGCATAGGATTTGGGGGCAAAAGATTTAAAATAGATGGTATGCAGAAACTCACACTCTTTCCTTCTCCTTGCAAGCCCAGTTAGGGGTTAGAGGCCAGAGCATTCTTGCAGGCCCAGTTAGAGGTTAGATGAAGGCCATCTGGCTAGGCTACAAGCCCCATGCCCCTCCTCCTGTGTAAAAAGCAGTGGCAGCACTGGTGATCTGCATGGCCCTACCTGGCCAGGTGCACACAGACTTGAGAGAGCTGCCTGAAGCTGAATTGTGACCAGGAACCCACCAAGCTGCCTTGATAATCATGCTGCAGCCACCGTATATCACAAAGAATGGTATTTTAAAAGGGGAGAGGGGTTTCCAGGTGCATCCTTGAACTGAGCTAGCAAGGGGTGGAGGGGTTATTGGCCATTGGGTGTTTTAATAGGAATGGGCTTTGAGGCCCATTATTCTTCCAAAATTGTATAACCTTTAAATAAAGACCTTTCCTTTTTCACCAAACCTCTGCCTCTGTAGTTTATGGGTGGTAGGCAGCAGAACCCTATATGGCTATATAGTAACAATTATCTTTCTTTTCCAATTTAGGAAAGAAATTAAAATGTTAATAGTGTCACCTAAATAGTGACACTAGTAATTTTGTTTTTATACTGATAGTTGAAGAACAAATAGTTCAACATTATCATCAAGACTTTAATTTACATCTATCTCCTTTAGAGAAGCATTTTTCCTTTTCTATTTCAGTACTAGCTTCATATCTTTGAACATCACTGAGCAATAGTGATTGATGTGATTTATTGATAAACTGATTACAAGATGCATTTTTGCACTACCTCCCTTACAATTGGCAGGGTCATAGAATGAAGAAAACAACTCCGGAGTACTCCAATCAGTCCTGTCCATCTTAACTCAAACTGTCCACTTGACCTGGGGACCTCAATTCCTAAACCAACATTTCTCTCCAGACTTCACTTCTGAGCTTCAGAATGATGTTTCCAAATGAACATCCTAGAGGCACCTCAATCTCAATGGGCCCAGGACAGGAATCATCTTCATCCTTAAACATGCTTTTCAGGCTGTCACTTTGCTTCTTTTATAGGCCTCACCAACCTGGGAGTAAACCTTACCTTTCAGGCATACTCTATCCCCAACCCTAAGCTCATCCCGTGTCATCCATCCATTCTATCCATTCCATGTCCCTCCTTTTTCATTCCTCTTGCTCTAATTCAAGACCTAATGGCTGTAACCATAGCCTTAGAAACAGCAACTTCAACTCCAGGCTGTCCTCAATCTCACATGTTCCCTGTACTCTTGGGAGTAATCTTGCTAAAACATTATCATCACATTATGCCTCTGCTCCAAAATTGTTTAATGCTCACTCTTGCTTATAGAATAATGCCTGAACTTCATGCTTTTACTGAAAACCATAATCCACCTCCTAACTCCCTTCTAGTCTTACCTCCCATCCTATCCCTCTAAAAGCCATCTCTGTGGGTTTCCTATGCCTGGATAAAGTCCTATCTTCTTCTACCTTTCTGCCCTTGGCCTTGAATACTCTTTTCTGATGTATCTCTCTTCCTAAGTCCATGGTGTCATTCAATGGCAATATGAGTAAGCCACATGTTACTATGAGCTGGGCCCGTTCATGATCCCACGTGTAGGTGCATCTTCATAATCACTATATTTTATTAATGAGGAAATAGAGGCTTAGAGCGACCTACTGTAGTGCTTTTAAAATATGTTCGTACATGCTTTGATACTCCTCCCTCCAAAAAGTAGAGCCTAATTCCTCTCCAGTTGACTGTGGTACTTGAGCTGTACTTAGGGACTTACTTCCAACAGAATGTGGTAGAAGTGGCATCCAAGACTGGGTTATAAAAGGCATTGCAGCTTCCTTCTTGTCTCCCATTCTGAAGGAAGCCCATCACCCTTCTGTGAGGATACTCAAGTAGCCCATGGAAAAGCCCATGAGGAGAAAACCTGAGGTCTTCAGCCAATAACCATCACCACATGTGTGAGCAATCCTAAAAGCGGCTCCTCCAGTCCCCACCAAGCCTTATGCCTGCAGCCCCTATGACATCTTAACTGTAACCTATGATAGACCCTGAAACAGAGCCACCCAACTAAGCTGCTCCCAAATTCCTGACCCACAGAGTATAATAATAAATATTTACTGTTTAAGCCACTAAGTTTTGGGGTAATTTGTTACACACTAATAGATAGCTAAAACATTTACCCAGAGTCATGAGACTAGTAAGCAGTAGAAACTTAAACACTAAAGTTCCTGCTCTTAACCCCAACCTAATACTGCCAGAAGTGCTAGTTTATATTTTGTTTACATAACCACCCAGCCTTTAAAAAACCTTGACAGAATTTCTCCATCAAAACTGACCTTCTTCCCATCTTCACATTTAAGCCCTCCTTAAAATGCCCATTCAGCATGTTCCTGCCCCAACAATTTCCATATTTGCCTAAGTTCTCCCTCTCTCCATTTTCAACTTCCCAGCTCTAGGCTCTCAGCTTTAGTACCTACAACCTAGTGCTGTGAAAATTAAATGAGATAATATGCAATAATTTGCTGATCATATGGCTTAGCAAAGTATAGTTCGATTATTCTATTTATTTAGACACAGCACTTCCTCTGGTATGTGGACAAGGTCTCAATTCTGTATTGTATTTCAGAATCACCTAGGGAACTATTTGAAGAAAAACAACAAAAACAAAAATAATGCCTGGGCTATACCCTGAATTAATAGGTCTGATTTAATAAGTCTTGGGTGAAACCAGGCAACAAAAGATCCCCAGATGATTTCAGACTGTTGGATTAGATCAGAGGCGATTTTACTCTCCCCTCCCATTGCCCCCAGCCACATCTCCCAACATCTGACAGTGTCTGGAAACATTCTTTTTTTTTTTATTTTAAAGATTTTATTTTTTATTTTTAGAGGGAAAGGGAAGGAGAGAGGGAGAAAAATATCAATGTATGGTTGCTTCTTGTGCGTCTCCTGCTGGGAAGTGGCCTGCAACCCAGGCATGTGTTCTGACTGGGAATCAAACCGTGATCCTTTGGTTCGCAGGCCTGTGCTCAATCCACTGAGCTACACCAGCCAGGGCTGGAGACATTCTTGATGGTGAAGACAGCTAGGGTGATCCTGGCACATAGTCAGTGGAGGCTATATATGCTGTGAAACACCCCACAGTGCACAGGACTATCCCCATAACAGAACTGCCTGGTGCTAAATGTCAATAGTGCTGAGGTTCGAAAAACCTGGATTAGCTAGTTTTCTGGCTGTTGCCCTCATTCTCCTTAAGAACATTGGTTCCTACTTGCCTCTCCGACTCCTCCTGTCAAGGGCACCCTCAAGAAGAATATAGCGCCTGACTTCTTGCCACTCAAGACCAAATCTGGGCACCAACCAGCTTGGCTACCGCCCCAAATGAGCTGGCTGCAGGCCTGCCAGGAGAGCCTGGGTGTGGTCTTGTGCTTCCCTTTCTCTACAGTGCTTTGCTACCATTTGAATTACAATACTTACTACAGAAACTACTACTGCTAATTGTAAACACCTCTCTCTCATCCCAGGGGCTGGAGCCATAATTTTATTCATCTCTGCTTTCTCCACAGTACCAAGGAGTATGCCTTGCACTTGGTAGGTATTCAATAACTATTTATCGCATTGATTTAAATTAGTATCATTTTAATTTTTATGATGCCAAGAATGGTGATACAGGTGCTCAATAAATGTCAGTTGCCATCATCATCTTTGCTATATCATTGATGCAAAGTAGCTCACATAAAATAATACTACTATTTTTATATGATATAACTTAATTGTATATGCCTAAATAACAAATTTTAAGATTCTGGAAGCATATACTATAGCTTGAACTGATTACTTCTGTGAGAAGACTCAGATAAGAATGGGTCAATTTATCTCTCATGTTTGAAGACTTTAAATGTAGAACTGAAGCATATAACTAAAAATTAATAGTTATAAAAGTTTAATCATATTTCCTGAGGCATACTAACCTGTGGGGGTGGGGGTGGGGAGTGAATGAGAAGAGAGGGAGTAAGAAGGAGAGTATAAGAATTGTTTAAAGTTTTCTATTTTACTTCTGAAGTGCTTCTTGAATAGATGCCCTTAGCCCAGAGTAAAAATAACAAGAGACAAAGGCCACAGACATGACTGACTTGGGGGCATGGATGGATTACATCAGTTTTCGTAGACTGGAGAAAACTATCATTAACACAATTTTAAAACTAGGAATAAATGATTCAAGCCTTATGTCAGCACTTACTGTTGCTTCAGCCACTGCTCCACAAATGGTATGGAGAAGAATTCTGTGAACGGCTTCCCTGTCCTCTTTGGATTCTGACTGGTCACGATGACATATGTTTGATTGACAAGAAAACAATAACCAAGAATTAAAGTCAATTGTTGCTATTCTGCTTGCAGATTAACACTATTGAATCTTTAGGGCCATTGAATAAACTTACTTGTATAACCACTCAGTCAGAAAGTCACAGGCAATGAATTTGGTTCTTTTCCTCTAAAAAGAGAAGAAAGAATTAAATTATATTCTTTGTCCACATGTTTGAGCAAGACAAAAGAAGAGCAGCTGATGGTTTGCATTATATGAAGTATGCATGGTCCTCTGCAAGGACTATAAGCACATCAACAAACATTAAGTCAGGTGACATAGAGTTCTGAAGACATTTAACCAGTCATTTTTGGAGAGGCATGTTTTCTGACAGCAGGGGCTATTATTAAAAGACAGTGTCCATAGTAGGGAGCTTATTATATGCTTTTAGAATTTTCTCATAAGGATTTTATTTAAATCTAATTTAGTGCTTTGCTCCAGTGGACTAAAATCCTCAGAACAGCATTATTTCAGGTCTGGGTACCACTTTCAAATGTGGTAGCCAGGCACACAGGTGCCATTAGCCAGTACAGTTGACCCTGACAGTTGTCTACCTAATAGCCACTCTCTACTTCATTTTCAATTGCTTTTAGAGACAGAAGAGACAGAGAGATACATTGATTAGTTGCCTCCCATATGCACCTGGACAGGGGATCAAACCCACAACCTAGGTATGTGCCCTGACAAGGAATGGTACCTGTAACCTTTCAGTTATGGGATAGCACTCCAACCAACTGAGCCACACCAGCCAGTGTTCTACTTCACCTTTATTAATTCTTTATTAATAGCAACCTGATTGACAATCAGTTCGGGTGAAGAACTGCATTTCCCTGCTGCCTCTAGGAAAGGACAGCCAAATGACACAGTTCCATTTTATGACATAGAAATGGATATCCTCTGGAGGGAGGAAGGTGGCAACAGAGTAGGAGGGAGTGGATTTCACTTCCCCCTACACACAGGAGGAAAAACTGGCTAATCCATGGAGGAACAGAGCAGACGAACAACAGTACTGCAGCATATTTGAAAATAAGAGTCCACAAAGCTGTAGCGGACACTGAAAAACCAGAAACCGGACAGTAAGAAGGATTCTTCAGGACAGTAAGGTCCTGGGGACCAGC
>PVKM010048998.1:0-11048 GCA_004027735.1 Carollia perspicillata
GCAGGAGGCCTCAGGTACGCACGTGCCTGCAGATTTGAAGAACTTCACAGAAGGTGTGTGGCTGCACGAGCGCGAAGGGTGAGCAGTGTCAGGGAATGAAGTCAGACAAGTCCAAGGTGAAAGTGAGGCTCTTGTAGGGCTTTGCGGGACGGAGTGAGCTCTGAGGACAGCCTCCTGTTCCGTGGGGTAGCCCCACAGACGCAAGATTCCGGTCGTTTCCTCCTCCCTACCAGACATCTACGCCATCGGGGTGGGCAAGCTGGATGTGGACTGGAGAGAGCTGAATCAGCTGGGGTCCAAGAAGGACGGCGAGAGGCATGCCTTCATTCTGCAGGACACGAAGGCTCTGTACCAGGTCTTTGAGCACATGCTGGGTGAGTGAGCCGCGCCCGCCCTCTCCGCAGTTAGAGTGGGTGGAGAGGAGCCAGCCAGGGGTCCGGTTTGGGGACGTGTTCACAGTGCCCCTTCCCCGTCTGCTCCTCACACCCACAGATGTCTCTCAGCTCACAGACAACATATGTGGGGTGGGCAACATGTCAGCTAATGCCTCTGCCCAGGAAAGGACACCCTGGCATGTCACTATCAAGGTACCAGGAAGGAGGGTTGGGCTTGGATCTCAGCGGTGAAAGTGGCCATGGGCCAGGGACGCAGCAGTGCCTGGGGGTCGTCTGTTCCCCTGCAGCCCAGGAGCCTAGAAACCTGCCGGGGATCCCTAATCTCAGACCAGTGGGTCCTGACAGCCGCTCACTGCTTCCGCAATGCCGACGAGGACCGTTCCTTGTGGAGGGTCAACGTGGGTAAGGCAGGGCCCCCACCAGGTTCCTGACCCGGTGGCCAGAGCTCCCATCACTTGTGCCTAGCCTCTGGCTCCTTCAGGACCCCCAGCCTAGCCTAATCTGCCATATTATTCCCAGGGGATCCCAACTGCCATACGGGCAAAGACTTCGAAATTGAGAATGTGGTGATCTCCCCTGGGTTCGACATCTTAGCCAAGAAGCACCAGGGAATCCTGGAGTTCTACGGTGATGACATTGCCCTGCTGAAGCTGGCCCAGAAAGTGAAGATGTCCACCCACGCCAGGTGCCGGCATCTGGGACACAGCGCCCCGGGGAGCCCCGGAGGAGGGGTCGCCAAGGGCGAGCCTCTGTGACCCCCACCCTTCTCCCCAGGCCCATCTGCCTTCCCTGTACGGTAGGGGCCAATCTGGCTCTGCGGAAACCCCCGGGCAGCACCTGCCGAGATCACGGTGAGTGCTGCGGCTTCAGGTGCATGGGGAGCTGGGACCAAGACCTGCGGGTGGTGACCGGCTGTGCTCCCATCCCCAAGGCAGGAGTCCGGGTGCTGGGTAAAGGGACCAGCACCAACCTCCCCTTCTCCTTGACTGCAGAGAGCTTACTTCTGAACACACAGAGCGTTCCTGCTCACTTTGTGGCCTTGAATGGGGAAAAACTGAATGTTAACCTCAAGACAGGGGCAGAGGTGAGAGTCTCGGGTCTGGGATTCTCTGGGGAGATGGGAGTCCCTGGGACGTCACCCAGGATGTCTCTCTGCCTCCTTCAGCCCTGGCTGCTTTCTGCATCTCACCCCTAGGCACCCCTCCTCCCAGGCCTAGCTGAACTCCCAGGCGTCCCCTGGGCCTGCTCATCCCGCCCTTCTCTCTTGTTCCACTCCCACCGCAGCGGACACACTGTATTGGTGTCGTCTCCCAAGAAAAAACCATGTTCCCCAACTTGACAGACGTCAGAGAGGTGGTGACAGACCAGTTCCTGTGCAGTGGGACTGGGGAGGATGACAATCCCTGCAAGGGTGCGTGGCTCCCCCACCCCCCACCCTGCAGCCTGGATGCCTGGGGAAGGCCCCCTGTGGCCAGTACGCACGCCCTGAGGACGGGTTAACAAGGCGAGAGTCAGGATGACAGTCTCTTGTCCCTTCTTTCTGCAGGAGAATCTGGGGGAGCAGTTTTCCTTGAACGGAAATTCAGGTTTTTTCAGGTGAGGAGCAGGGGGACACTCGCAGGACTGGGATCACGGGATCGCTTTCTCGGGGGCCAAGGGAGGCCTTTGAAGGAACGAGGGAGGCTGGGGCTCGGGTCCGGGGCTGTGGCCGTCTCCTGTCCCCTTCTCTCTTCCAGGTGGGCCTGGTGAGCTGGGGCCTCTACAGCCCCTGCAGCAACTCTAACAAAAACTCCCGCAAGAGAGCCCCTAGCGGCAGGGTCCCACCGCCTCGTGATTTCCACATCAGCCTCTTCCGCCTGCAGCCCTGGCTGAGGCAGCACCTGGAAGGCGTCCTGAACTTCCTGCCCCTCTAGTCATGCCCGCTGACCCCTTCGCCGTCCTGCAGAGCCTGCCTTCTGCCTTCCTCCCCCGCGACCCGTCCCCCCTCCTTGCCGAGGAAGTCCAGCCTCCAGGGTCCTGGGACAGTGCCCGGCCCACCCTCTGCTCTACGTGACTCACTCTCCTTTCCGTGTCACGTGGAACTCCCCAGTTATGAAATTAATAAAAATCAGTGGTTTCCACATCTGTCTGTGCCTCTGCCTGAGGTGGGGGGTGGGGAAGGCAGCGAGGATTCCAGGAACTGCAGGAGGCAGGTCAGAGACCCTGCTGGACAAACAGGACTCTGCTCTACAACCCGGACAGCAGGGGGCTGGCTGGGGCTTACTGCTGGCCCCTTAGGCGGGCAGCCTGGGCTTGCTGGGGAGGAGAACTGTGACCACGAGGAGCTGTTGAAGGGGAGCGCTCTAGACCTTGGGCAGCAAAGGGTGGGGCTCGCGCGGTTTCTGTTTCCTTGGCTGGCAGCTCGGGGGCCTTCCCGCTTGGATATTCCGGAAAGCGATGTGGGCAGGGCCGACAGGGCGAGCCACAGGTGCCAGCATTCTGATTGCGTAAAAGGCTAGAGGTTGCTGGTGGCAGGGCAAGGGAATGCGCCCTGGCCTGGGTCTGCAGTTTCTGCTTGGACCCTGAGCCAAGCCGGCACACAGCACAGGCTGGGGAAGGCCGTCCTGCCTCCAGCCCAGCCTCTCTCCTGCCTTCCACAGCCATGTGGAGCAATCTCAGCCCCTGGCTCTGCCTGGTACCCTTGGTCCTGCGCCTCTGGTCTGGAGGTAAGCCAGGATCACTGCCCCGGTTCCTGCTGTTCCCGGAATCCCTCCTTGGCCTTGGCAGACCAGGCTTCACCAGTCTGTTTCTTTAGGTGCGGGTGCGACGCCATCGCCGGTGCCTAAGCTCCGCAGCCCTTGCTCTCTGGAGGGAGTAGAGATCAAAGGTGGCTCCTTCCGGCTTCTCAGGGAGGGCCAGGCACTGGAGTACGTGTGTCCGTCTGGCTTCTACCCATACCCTGTGCAGCTCCGCACCTGCAGATCCACAGGGTTCTGGAGCACCCTGAGGACCCAAGACCAAAAGACTGTCAGAAAGGCAGAATGCAGAGGTTGGAGGGCAGTGGGGGTGGGCACGGGCTAGCAGAGGCCTAGAGCAGGTGGCAGCCAACGTCCAGACTGGCATGGGATTAGAGCGCGTCGAGACCAGGCAGGCTGACGAGTGGGGCCGAGTGAGTGTAGGGGCTGTCTGGGTTTGGGGGTGGGAAGGAGCGAGGAAGAAGGAGGGAGGGGAGCTAACTCAGCATCTGCCCACTACCAGGCAGCCCTGGCAGTTAACAGAACACTCCGGAATGGGAAGGGCGGAGCAGCAGGATCCCCCGTGGGTTGGGGACCCTGCTCCTGTGCCACCAAGAAGGTGCCTTCACTCAGTGACAGGGACCTCGAGGCCAGAAGGGGCCCTCTAGAGGGCAGCCCTTCTCTCTCAGTAAATTCTGCTTGCCTCTCTCCCTCAAAGCAATTCGTTGCCCAAGACCACAGGACTTTGAGAATGGGGAGTACTGGCCCCGGGCCCCCTACTACAACCTGAGTGACGAGATCTCTTTCCACTGCTATGACGGTTACAATCTCCGGGGCTCTGCCAACCGCAGCTGCCAAGCGAATGGTCGGTGGGATGGGCAGACAGCCATCTGCGACAATGGAGGTGAGAGGCATCACCCCCCAGCATGACGGTGGCCTCTGCCTGGCCACTCTGCAGCCTGAGGAAGTGGTGCCATGACTCCTGTGTTCTCTCTTGTCCTGGCCTCCGGCTTCGGCCCTCACCTCCTTGTTTCGTGCCTCTGCAGCGGGGTACTGCCCCAACCCAGGCATCCCCATTGGCACAAGGAAGGTGGGAAGCCAGTACCGTCTGGAAGACAGTGTCACCTACTACTGTAGTCGGGGGCTCACCCTACGTGGCTCCCAGCGGCGAACATGCCAGGAAGGTGGCTCTTGGAGTGGAACCGAGCCTTCTTGCCAAGGTGACCCTTGACCTATGCCCTCAGGTCAGATCTTGCTCTCTCATCCTCAATCCCCACAACAGGGCGCTGTCTTCTCTCCCCTTGACCCAGCTCTTTCCACTTCTGAACCTCCCCGCAGAACTTCCTCCCTTTTCAGCTCTTCCACTCTGGAAACCCACCATCCCCCATCTCCCTGGTCCCTGTGTTCCTGACCCTCCCAGACATCTGACCTGATTTCTGACCTCTGCCAGACTCCTTCATGTACGACACTCCTGGAGAGGTGGCCGAAGCCTTCCTGTCTTCCCTGACAGAGACGATAGAAGGAGTGGATGCTGAGGACGGGCACAGCCCAGGTTGGACGGAGCGGGAGAGGGGGCAGGGGGCCGGCCGGGGGAGAGTGGGCAGGAGAACCGCGCACGCCGAGCCTGAGTGTCTCTGACGGCGCCCAGGGGAACAACAGAAGAGGAAGATCGTCCTGGACCCCTCGGGCTCCATGAACATCTACCTCGTGCTGGACGGATCAGACAGCATCGGGGCACGCAACTTTACAGGGGCCAAGAATTGCCTTAGAGACTTCATCGAGAAGGTGAAGGCGCTCCCCCAGAACGTGGGGGCCCCGAACGGATCTCGCTGCTGCGCCAGGACCAGCTTCCTGGTGTTCCCCGCCCCTCTGAGCCACAGGGTTCCAGAAACATCCAGGCCCTCCTTCCCTTTCACCTGAAGTAGTTTCTTGACCTTTAACCCAGACCCCCTGACAAAACTCAGAGTGACCGGTCAACCCTTGAGTCTCTTACTATGTCCTTCCCTGTCCTAGCAATGCCATGACCCTTTACTTCCCTCAGGTGGCAAGTTATGGAGTGAAGCCAAAATATGGTCTAGTGACATACGCCACAGACACCAACGTTTTGATCAGAGTGTCCCAACCAGAGAGCAGCAACGCAGACTGGGTCACAGAGAAGCTCAACAAAATCAGCTACGAAGGTCAGAAGTCAGGGAAGGGGGTGGTGGAGGCTCACTCTGGGGTCAGAGAGGTCAGAAGGCTCAGGGCGTAGTGTGAGACCACACCAGGGGGCCAGGGAGGACCACCTTTGTAATGCACGGTTGGACAGCAGGGTCAGTGGGGGACGAGGGTTAGTGGACACCTGTTATGGGCTGAAAGGGTCACTTTGTGGTCAGAGGGAAGTCAGAGGTGTTGACAACTAAAAAAGTTGGAAAATGTGGAATCTATTGCCGACAGGCCTCTGGGTTTCGAGACTGTCTCGGAAGGCTAGGTGAGGTGACGATCTCCTTCCTTCCCACAGATCACAAGCTGAAGACGGGAACCAACACCAAGAAGGCCCTCCAGGCCGTGTACAGCATGATGAGCTGGGAAGGGAACAGCCCCCCGGAAGGCTGGAACCGCACCCGCCACGTCATCATCCTCATGACTGACGGTCAGCAGGGCCCTTCCTCCCGCCCGGCCCCTCCCCTTCCACACCAGTGTGTGGCCCTCCAGGCCACACCCGACGTGGTGGGGGCCCTGAGCGGCCACGGGTCTCAACCATGTCGATCTTTTCTGTGACACTTTGCAAGGGGGGACTCTCCGTGATCTGTCGCTTCCATTTCCTTCCCAACCTGCTTAACCGGCCGTGTGTCGCTATTTCTGGCCAGTTTGCCTTCCTGGACCCTCCTCCTTGCCTCCCCCATCACGGTCCGTCTCTTCTGTAGGCTTGCACAACATGGGCGGGGACCCAGTCCCGGTCATCCATGATATCCGGGCCTTGCTGGACATCGGCAGGGACCGCAAAAACCCAAGGGAAGAGTACCTGGGTAGGTTTTACCACCCAGAACCCAGCACCCTGCTTTCAGTTCCCGCACCCCAGGGTCTGGGCCTTCACCCTCGCCTTTTCTCCCTCAGATGTCTATGTGTTTGGGGTTGGGCCTCTGGTGAACCAAGAGAACATCAACGCTCTGGCTTCCAAGAAGGATAAAGAGCAACATGTGTTCAAAGTCAAGGACATGGAAAACCTGGAAGATGTTTTCATCCAAATGCTCGGTAGGAAGACATCAGAATAGCGAAGATGGTCGGGAAACTCCTCTCTCCCCAGGCTCCCTAAGGTCGTTCGTGTCTTCTCCTCCCGAGGCCACGCTAGTCTGCAAGGCCGTCCTCACTTCTGAGGACTCATTGCCCCCTGGGTGCCGTTATTGTTTCCTGACACTGTCCACTTCCTGATCTTAGAGGCACGGAGCTCCAAAAGATGCCCGAGACCTCTCTCCAGTCCCTTGTTTTACAGATGTGCAAATGGCAGCTGAGGGATGTCAGCGGACAGCAAGCTAGCAAGAGTTGGGCCTGAAATTAGCCAGGTCTTGGATCTTAGCCTCAAGTCGTTGTCATTGTACCAGTGATTTCTTGTCTTCATCATAAGTAAACAAATGCCCCTGCCTTTCCTTTCCTCCGTACGGGCCTTGGCTCCCCACGGACACGTAGGTGTCCCTGCGTAACAGGCGCTGCTATTTGGAATGGTGTCCCAGCCTTCAGCGCACTCTCTTTTTTGCCAGATGAAAGCCGGACTCTGGGCCTCTGCGGCATGGTCTGGGAACACAAGGAAGCCACTGATTACCACAAGCAACCGTGGCAGGCCAGGATCTCCATCATTGTAAGCAGCGTTCCGGTGGCGGGGGCCTCCGGGAGCCGAGGTCAGGGTGAAGTGTGGGCAAGGGAAAGGGCGAAGTTTCCATGCCAGCGCGTGGTGTCCGTGAAAGTGGAGCTCCCTCCTCTGCCCTTCTGTCCCCAGCGCCCCTCGAAGGGACACGAGAACTGTATGGGGGCCGTGGTGTCGGAGTACTTTGTGCTGACGGCGGCACACTGCTTCACGGTGGATGACCAGTTACACTCCATCAAGGTCAACACGGGTAAGGGCGGCAAGAGTCCGTTCTGAGCTCCGCCTTCTGCCTCACACCCCCCATTTCTTTCGAGAGCCCACAGCCCACTTGCCCTCCACGCAGTCCCTTCCTTCACACACCGAACCAGTTAGGATGCAGTGGGCCAAAGGCGGGAGGCTGCCCACAGAGAAGGGGAGGTCCAGAGGTGCCCACTCTCCTCCGACCTCAGGAGAGAAAAAGCAGGACTTGGAGGTCGAAGGCGTCGTATTTCACCCCAAGTACGACATCAATAAGAAAAAAGCAGAAGGAATTGCTGAATTTTATGACTACGACGTGGCCCTGATCAAGCTCAAGAAGAAGCTGAAGTTTAGTGAGACTCTCAGGTGTGGCTCCCTGAGAAAAAGGTGGGGCCGGAAGACTGGGTAGGCATCGCCCGTCATCCCTGAGTTTCCCATCTCTCCTCAACAGGCCCATCTGTCTCCCCTGCACCGAGGGGACAAATCAAGCTTTGAGGCTCCCACTGTCAACCACCTGCCAGCAGCAGAGTAAGACATGTTCAGGGAGAGCACTGCGATGCGAGTCCAAGAGACACGGGCGCATGAGGGTTGCTGCAGGAGACAACTGCTAAGCCCCTAACTCACACGCAGGGGCTGAGGGACATTTGCTTAGATGGGAGTGGGTGGGGGGGCGGGTAGTACTGAAATGATCCAGTCTGTCCATCTGTCCAGTGGAAGAGCTGCTCCCTGCAAAGGATATCAAAGCTCTGTTTGTGTCTGAGGTCAAGGATGGGAGGAAGAGGCTGACTCGGAATGAGGTCTACATCAAGAACGGGGAGAAGGTAAGGATTGTGGGATCCTAAGGAGTTCCTGTACCAGGGGTGTCCAACCTTTTGGCATCTCTGGGCCACGCTGGAAGAGTTGTCCTGGGCCACACCTTAAATGCATCGGGACACACAATCGCACACACAAAATATCTCATGTTTTAAGTAAATTTACGATTTCGTGCTGGGCTGCACGCAGCCTGCAGGTTGGACACCCCTGCCTCTGCCCCTCCCTAAGCAAACTTTGTTTATCCCCTTCTCCACGCTTCCCGCCTCACCTACAGAAAGAAGCATGTGAGAGAGATGCTCAAAAGGCCCCAGGCTATGAGAAAGTCAAGGACATCCATGAGGTGGTCACCCCCAGGTTCCTGTGCACTGGAGGGGTGACCCCCTATGCTGACCCCAACACTTGCAAAGGTGAGAAAAGGCTCGTTGGCGGTGCTGGGAGTTCCTGAGGCCCACGAGTCTTTCCCTACAGCTGCTCTTCTCCCGCAGGTGATTCTGGTGGTCCCCTGATTATTCACAAGAGGAGCCGCTTCATTCAGGTGAGTCTCCCCTTTCCCGATAGTGGGGAGACGCCTCGTGGTCAGCACAGGCCCTGAAGCAGTGAAGTCAAATGCTGTGTCTGGAAAGGGGATGGCAGAGCCTGTTCCACGTAAGGGCTATTCCTGGACTGACTGGCTCGGGACCCCGTGTCTGGCCTGGGTGCTGCGGAGGACAGGGTTGAGCTGGGTCACTAGTGTAACTCTTCCAGGTCAGGGCAGACGCCCTTGGGAGCAGTTCTGCCTCCTGGGAGGAGGGATTCTACCGAACGATCCGTGGCCACCCCTTGCCCCTTCCAGGTTGGAGTGATCAGCTGGGGTGTAGTGGATGTCTGCAAAGACAAGAGGTTGCAGCACCAGGTACCTGCTCACGCCCGAGACTTTCACATCAACCTCTTCGAAGTGCTCCCCTGGCTCAAGGAGATACTCCGAGATGAGGATCTGGGATTTCTGTAAGGGGCTTCCTACTGGAAAGGGGCATGTGATCGAATTAAAACAGCTCTGACTATACTGTGTTCAAGATCGTTTTGGGGTTAAGGGAATGGGGAATATGCACTGGCCACCTTGTTGCAAAGCAAATCAAACTGAAGAGCCATTTTGAAAGGTTCAACCGCAATCCCAAGTGCTGAAAAACCAGAGGCTGAGGGAGATGGTGAGCTTCCACCTCAGTGTTTTACTGAGACCAGTGTTGGGGCAGACGAGGCACAAGAAATCCAGCTCCGTAACTAGAAGCCATCCACAAGGTTTTCCTTGTAGACATCATCACTGTAGACAATCTGGGTCCTTTTGTCCCGGTGGCAACCCTTAGGACTGTTCTGGACAGCTAGGTTGGAAGGAAAGGATTAGTTAAGGCCAGAAGATCACTGGTGAGACCCTAGGCCCAGTCTGACCTCCTCACTCCCGGCCTGACTCTGGGAAGCCTAGTTTCTATGCTGCCCTCTGGTGGCTCGGAGGGCCTGTCTCCCTTTAGCCCCTTAGGCTAGTGGCTGCCAAATCATCACCAGGGCAAAGAGTGTTATTATGCTGTTATCTCGGCACATGGGGATACTGTAACAAATGTTTTGTTCTTAGAAAATTTCCAAATGTTATGGCTGACACATGTGAATGGCACTTCCTTAATGCTTTTAGTTAGTACACCACAAGTTAAAAATGAGAAAATCTCACCCTGGCAGGTGTGGCTCACAGGACTGAGTGCTGGCCCGTAAACCAAGGGGTCGCTGGTTCGATTCCCAGTCAGGGCACAGGCCTGGGCTGCAGGCCAGGTCCCCAGTAGGGGATGCATGACAGGCAACCACACATTCATGTTTCTCTCCCTCTATTTCTTCTTCCCTCCCCCTCTGTCTAAAAATAAATACAATCTTAAAAAAAAAATCTCTGTAGCCCTTTGTTGACATATGCTGGTCTTTTATCTGGAAGGCCACTTGCTCTTGTATCCCTTGTTTTGTCCACTCCTTTGGCAGGAACATCTATTTCGGCTAAAGGTGGTTATTCACACTGAGAAACGCTACTCTCCCTACCAGGAGAACTCACTGCGGGGATGGCTTTGGCCTTGAGCCTTCTTGCTTGAGCCTCGAGCTTTCCTTCCCCATTCTCTTTCCTCCCCATATCCAGTGTGTCTCCCTCCTCGCCCATCTCCAAGGATTCCTTCCCTGCCACTCGGGGGCTAAAGTGAACCCCCCACACCCGCTCCCACCTCTTGGATGTTTGTACCCCGACATTGCTGATCATGCCCTCCTCAAAGCTGTGTCCTTTGGTTTCAGTGGCCCAGGTCTCCCTGGTGCTGCTCCCAGCCCTGACCCCTCCTGGTGTCAACGTTTCCAAAAGGACAGAAGGCCCCACGGAGGAAGGTGGGCGTCATGTCTTCTCCACACTATGCTGCATCAACTTCAGCCTAACACGCAGAAGAGCTGGGGCGGGTGGGGCACGAGGAACACAACCCTGCTTCCTACCACATCCCCTGTGCACTTCCCAAGCCCAGTCCTGGGTCACTTTTTCCTCCCCAATGACACTGTCATTTTGCAGCCACCATGAGATACAGACGACTAATCTGTTTTCATTTCTCACCTCACGCCCAGGTTCCAGATCCCTATTCCAAATGCTTATTTTAGAAAATCTACTATACTTCATCTCGAAATGAACAAGGCCACGTGAAATGTTCATCTTCCTCGTGAACTTGACCTGCTTCCACATCTTCCCTGTTCAGTGATTGGAAGTGGTTTCCAATCCTTTTCTCTCTTCTTTTTCCTATTTCCAACTGACAGAGGGTCTGCCCACTTCCCTTCCCATTCCCATAGCCTCCCACAAATCCTGACCTCTGGAGAACCCAGGGACATGCGGGGAAACAACAGACGTGAGAGGTGGGGGACAGGACAAGGGAGCAGCGCTCCTGGTCTTACCGAGGGAGCCCCAGACTGACTTCCCGGTGGCGGCGTCCAGCATGGGCTGTTTGCGGGCAATGCTGACTTTGAGCTGCACGGACTCCACCTGGGTCCCGTTGAGCTGGGGCAGAGGGGGGG
>PVKM010048999.1:0-11047 GCA_004027735.1 Carollia perspicillata
CCCTCCCGCCCTGGCCACCTTGTCCCTCTGTGCCTCCGCGTCCCCACCCCGCTCCCGTTTCCCAAGGGACGCCCCCTGTTCCGTTTCCCTCTGCCTGAGCGTTGACGCGCCTGTGGGGGCCAGGCAGGGACCCCGGACTCACCCCACGGTGGGCCTCACGGCCCCTGCACCTTGGAGCCCACCCCCTGGGGAAGGCCTTTCAGAAGGGGACCCCCCGCTGACAATGCAAAGCCAGAGTCCAACACCCACAACTGTGCTCCAAAATTCCCCCGAACGAGAAAATTCCGGTGGCCAGGGGGTCTCTTTTCTGTGGACCTTCCCTCCGGACAGCAGCCAGGCAGTGGGGTGGTCGGCCAGGGCCCCCCGGCCCCTGCAGGCATCAAGGCCCCTTCCGGGAGGGGACGGGGCGCTGGCCCCAGAAGCCCAGCCAGACGGCCCGCCGCTCCCCACCCCCCTGCGCCCCCAGATGCTAAACCACTTCCTGTAGCAAAAGCACGCAGGGCGCACGAACGCGGCGCTCAGCTTCTGCGGGGTCACTACCGGCGTGGGCGAGGGAGGCGAGAGAAATTAAATTAAATAAAATGATTCTGCAGGATTTAATTTGACCAATCTAATAAGAGGTCCGGACCTGGGTGAACGCATCGCCATTGAGATCACCCGCAGCAGGGGAAGGAGGGGCCAGGGGCCCCAGGAACCGGTCTGGCTGGAAAGAACGGAGCCCCCCTCGCCACGCACCGCCCCTGCCCCTGCCCCTGTGCCGGTCAGGCACCCTGGCCCCGGGGCGGCCCCTGCCTGGCGTCCAGTCCAAGCCCTGCCACCCCAGCAGAAGCCAGGCTGGCTACAAGGACGCTGCCCAAAAATCAAGGAGCTCCTGAGTGTGGGGGCAAGGCCCCCACAGGCACATCGCCAGGACAGCGTCCATTCGGCAGGGAGGCAGCAGGTGACCCCGTGAGTCAGCACGAACACATGTGAGCACACGGGCATCGGACTCACGGCCGGGCTGCTGCGTGTTGACTGTTGGCGGGCGGGGGTGGGGAGGGGAATTCACTTTGGACAGCGGCCTGCAGAGAAATTGCCTTGCTTTTCAATCACAGCACGGGCTCCAGTTAACAGCCTGTGGGAGGGAAGCTCACGAGTCCTCCGTCACCCACCCGCCCGCTAATGCACAGCGGGGGGTGGGGGGGCAGCTGGAGGTGGACCCTTCGGGCATCACGGTGCCCGTCTGCACAGAGGCTGCCCAGCTCGGGCGAGCCAGGCCCCTGGGGGCTGGGCGAGGCACCAACTGGTTCAGGCCTCAGGTTCGCATTAAGCTTTTCACCTGCCGCAAAGCAGAGCTGGGCCACCACCATCCTCACTGCTAATGGAGGGCTGGGCGGGCAGAAGCAGGGCTCCGGGGTGCGGTTCGGCCGTCAGAAGCCCCTCCCCCCGGGTCCTCAACACCCGTGGGCCACGCCAGCTCTGTGCTTGCCTCCCAAACCCCACCCGTCTGCAGGCAGGTGCAGACAAGGAGACTGAGGCACTGAGTGGCCAAGCTTCCCGCCTCCGGGACACACTCCGGTCGTGGAGAGAGCGAGGATGGAAGCTGTAGGGCGAGGGGGCGACGGAGGCCCGGACTGGCCCCGACTGCCAGGACTCTGCTGCAGAAAAAAGAATTCTGCCCTGGCTGTTGTGGCTCAGGGGACTGAGCGCTGGCCTGCGAACCAAAGGATCGCGGTTCGATTCCCAGTCAGGGCACAAGCCTGGGTTGCAGGCCAGGTCCCGTCCGGGGACGCACGAGAGGCAACCACACATGGATGTTTCTCTCCCTCTCTCCTTCCCTTCCCCTCTAAAGACAATTCTGCCCCAGCCTCTGAACTTGGCTGTTCTGGAGCCCCCTGGGCACCTGACTCTGAAACTTGGGCTGGGGCCCCACCTCCGAGACCTCGCCGTGGCTCACCGTGTCCCAGCCCCAGAGGCAGAGGTGAGAGGCCTCTGGCATCTGGCCAGGCACCTGGGCAGCCTCCACCTGGACCACAGGCCTTTGAGCTAAAAGCCGGCGCGAACGAAAGTCTGCCTGGAAGCCCTCTTCCCCAGCAGAGCGGGCGGCACGCCCGAGTCTGCAAATTCCGAAATGTGCTTCTCGGTGCTTCCCCTGCCGCCCCAGGGCTGCTCCTCGAGACACTGGGGAGACAGGGGGGCCCCACCGTGTGACACCCCCAATTCCAGCCCCCCGGGGGCCTGGAGCAGCCGGCAGGACACCAACAGCCAGGCGCCATCCGACCCACCAGCCACACACGGAACCACGGGGCTGGGCACGAGCTGGTGGGCGCCCCATCAGATGGGACAGCAGGCCCATGTCCGACAACACACGGCCTCCGCTGTGAGCCCTGACGAGGGTCCCATCTGGGGGTCTCTGTGGCCAGGCCAAGCCCGTGTGAGGAGGGAGACACAGCCTGCGGCTGCTGTGACGTGATGCCACCCACTGCACAACCACCTGCCAGCCTCCACTCAAATATTTTGACTTCAGCGTGGGTGGGGGTGGCATGGTCGCTCAGAGAAGGAGCAGGGGCTGAAGGCCCACCCAGAGCCCACCCCCCTCCCTGGGGCCCCCACCCAGCCCCCCGCCTCCAGCCCGGAGACCCACCAAGTCCACGCACGAGCCACGAAAGGGTTCCAGAAGGTTTCCCAAGACTGAAGCAGTGTTTTGAACAGAGCCGACAATCCCTCACCCGTATTTGTAATTTAAATACCGTAAGCCTGAGGAGTGTCTCCCTGGGGCATAGTTTAATAACTTAAAAAGCCGGCTCGCTCTCCGCGTTCAGACGGCCCCCTCCTCCTCCTTCATCACTGAGGCAGGGTCCCCCTCAACCCCACGCCCCGTTGGGGGTGCACTGGCGATGACAGCAGAGGCCGTGCAGGCCGAGCTGGCCACAGGGAGCTGACTCCCCTCCGGGCCCCTCTCCCCTCTGCCGGCCTGTGAGGGCCCTGGAGCAGCTGGGGCGAGTGGGGTCCCGGAAGCGCGCAGGGCAGGGCCCGGGGCGGAGGGGCAGTGGGGGCGTGCCGGGGCCTGTTGGGTCACTCGGCTCGTTACTGACAGCCACTCTGCACACGGCCCCTCATTAATATTCATCGCTCTCCTCATCTGCATACCCTGCCATAAATAGTCGAGGTAAGACACAAAGCTCCCCTGCATTTCTAATTATGCTTAAAAATCTAATGTAAATCAGGCCGACACACAAACACTAAATCAGCCGGGGGGCGGGGGCGATGAGGCTGAGACAAGGCCGCAGCATGCCGGCCCCCACCCCGGGCTCAGCAAGAGACCAATGTGGGGCAGGAGGGACACCCTCAGCACCTTAGGGACACAGCCACCCTTCCCCCTGGGGCCGGCCGCCCCATCTGGCCTTCTCCCAAGGGCCTCCTTCCCCAACTGGGACACCTAGCCCCCCACCCCACACAGGGGCCGGCTCCCAGGCCCCCATCCTGCATGGGGGTCAACCCTGGGCAGCCACGGTCTCCGTCTTCCTGTCCACGGGGACCCCAGGGTGGCACTGACACAGATCTCAGGGCCTCCGTGGATCTAGCTGCAGCTGGGACACCAGGGGCACTGAGGCAGAAGGGCCACCCAGCCTGGGGGGCGGGCGGGCAGCGCGACCAACAGCCAGTGACCGGCCCTCTCCTCACCCAGCGGCACCACCCCAGCCCCGCACACAGACCCGAACCCGGCGCCGATAGACCCTGGGCCCCAGCACAGCCCAGGTGCTGGAGCGCGGCTGCACGCGTGGCTCCCCCGGGGAGCAGGGCCACCTCGGGGACGAAGGAGGCTCGGCCGAGGGACACCGGGTTACCGCTCTGCCTCGGAGAGACGCAGAGAAGCCTGCCGGCTGCCCGCATCTGCCTGGCATTGCGCCCAGACCTATTTTTAAGCCCATTTACTAGAAATCCCACAAATTAAAGGAAATACGGATAATGCAGTAGGAATCCTGGGGGCCGAATAAAAGCTTAAAAATCTACACATAAATGTCCTCGCGCGGCACGTGAGACTCCTCGTCACCACGCCGGTCTCCCCACAGCCCGGGCAGCGGAGGCGCCTGTGCTAAGGGAGGGAGGGTGTCCCGTGCGCGCTGGGGACCAGAGGCCATAAAAGATAATTACTGATATGGAAAACAAAGACCAGAGACACACGCCCGACTTTATGGCCCAGGTGCCAACCACACGTGGCAGGGGTGGGTCTTTCCACAGGGCAGGTCCAGCTGCAGGCGACCACTCTCGGCTCCCAGAGGCCACACCTCTGCCTCCCAGGGGCTGAGGTGGGGCGGAGGGGTGCCAGGGGCATCAGGCTGAGATGGGGACCCTGGCCACAGCCACAGCCCCAGCTGTGGTGTGGAGCCTCACCGCTGCTGCCCTCCAACCCCAGGGGCAGGGGCCGCAGACACAGACTCCAGAAACCCAGGCATGAGGAGGGGACGGGACAGCAGATTCGCCCAGGACTCGCACTACAAAGGACCAGGACCCCCAGGACCAGCTGGTTGGCTGAGGTGAGGGGGCGCAAGGCCTTCAGTGGGTCCCCAGGGACCTGGCCCAGGCCCATTTGTGCTCACCACGCCTCACAGGTGTAGACAGGACAGAGGACAGACAGATAGACAGCCACTGTGCTCCCGCATGAAAGGCACCAGAGACCAACTGGGCGGGCACCAATCCCTGAAGACCCTCAGGAGCCCCAGCACCGTCCTCGCCAGCCCTTGGGCCTCTGGGAGCCCAGCTCTCCCCTGCTCGTTCCCACCAGCCAGCTGTCCAGGCCAGGTGTCCACTGCCCAGGGACCCAGGGCGTGGGCCGGTCCCTTCACTCACTCTGAGGTCAGCAGAGCAGCAAGGAGACAGCAGGGAGCAGGGAGTGGGGAGCAAGGGGTGGGGGTGGACAAGATGGGTGCTGCAGAAGGTCAGGGGCGAGCCCAGGCCACGCCAGCCCCGGCACCACCAGGCCAGGAAAGGGCCGGTCCCAGGTGCCCTGCCAGGCTCCGAGCACGCAGGCAGCTGGGCAGAGAGTGGGCTCATGAGATATACAGGTGGTGGGGGACCGTCGGAGAGTCACCACACACTTGGGACTGAAGCAATGTGTCCTACTGTCCCCTGAGCATCGCAGGGAAGCACAGCTGACTGGCACCCATGGGACCTCCGAGGTCCATCGCTGCCCGGAGGGCTGCCCCGACTCACATCCTGGCTCTGTCCAGCTCCCTGCAAACGCATTCATTCTGTCCACGAAGGAGGCAAAGAGCTCTCTTGGTAGAAAGGACAGCCCCAAAGACTGCGGGGTTTGCCCTGTAGGCAGCGGCTGGTTAGGTCTAGCCTCGGTGTCTGTCCTCCCGGCCGCGGCTCCACCTGCCCGCCCCTCGTGCCAAGTCCGGTCCACCCCTGACACACACTCACTCCACACTCGTTCGGGGTCTGGCTTTTTAACGCGTCCACACAGCACCCACAGGCACCTGAACAGACACCCCCTCCTCCGCCCCGAGGCAGCCCCGCCCTCGGAGCTGACCCCCAACCCGACAAGTCTCATTTCCCAAGAGCCTGAGGGGCGCAGCCCTTGTGGTGGCAGACCGTCTTTTTTCTGTTTTTATGGTTTATTTCCCCCTAAGACTGGTTCTGTTTCTGGTTGTCAGCCTAGTCCATCGGTCCTTCTGTGTCCCGTGTAACTCGTGGGTGGGCCAGGTCTCCTCCGTAGTGAGGACCAGGACTGCCAGGCTGGGTCTGGAGCCCCGAGACCTGGGAGCCGGTGAGCGGGGTGGATGAGGGGGCAGCTCGACCCTCGGCTCGGTCATCTGTTTGTCAAGGGAACAGCTCACGTCCCCGGCAAAGGGAGCACCTCTCAGGGACCCGGGAGGTGAGCGAGCCCCACACTCGCTTCCGACCCCAGGCTGCAGCGCAGGGTCAAGGCGTGCCTGGACCGGACAGGAGCCACTGTCACACCCAGCGAGCCGCATTTTCCGGCCCCTAAAGGGTTGCAGGATTCACAGAAGCTCTCAAAGAGCCACGTCCTCGGAGGCTAAGAGAGAATAAGCAATTTTATAAACTGATTATTTTCACAATTCCCAGGACATACAGAGATGGAACTTCTAATAATTTAAGTGAGCATTTTGGGGGGGGACTGCTGGCTGAAAAGGCTTTTCCATAGGACACCCCAAATTCCCACAACCGAGGGGGGGTCCGGGACGCATCTGGTCGCCTTGGTCACGGGGGTCCAAGACACAACCTGATGTTTTGCCCCAACTTATAAGCCCGGCACACCTTGTGTCCAGCACCGGCGTGCTCTTCTCAGGGGGAGAAGCCGTCCAAACCCCCCACTCTGCTCGGCACGCCGAGCCGAGAAGCCGGCTTTACTCGTACACCACGACCACGCTCAAGGTCGGGAGAAAATCCAAAATTACACAGTCAGCTATACTGAACAACTCGGACACACTGATACCAAAATCAATTGGTAGTCCCGGCTGGGTGGTTCAGTGGGTCGCAGCCCTGTCCTGCATACCAAAGGGTTGTGGGTTCGATCCCTGGTCCGGGAGCATGTGGGAGGCAACCGAATGATGTTTCCCTCTCACATCACTCTTTCTCTCTCCCTCCCTCTCTCCCTCCCCCCTCTCTAAAATAAGTAAACATGTCCTCCGGTGAAGATTAAAAAAATGAACTGTTAGGCTTCCACTCTTAAAGCATGCTGTTTTAAATCCTGTCAGATAATTCTAACCAACATCTGTCACCTACACATGCGTGACACGTAAACAACACAGAAACACACTCAACAGACGAGCACAGGGAGAACCCCCCCCCACCTGGTCGGGGTACCTGGGTGAGACCACAGCTGGCCTCCGCCTGGGCGCCGAGCGAGGGCGCGGCCCGCCAAGGCCAGTGGGAACAAGGTCAGTTCAATCTGCCCCCAGAGGTCCCAGTGGGGCAACGGGGCAAGAAAATGAAGCGAGAGACATGTAGCTGAAAAGGAAGCAGTAAAACTCTCTTGACTTGTATCTTTATAAAGAAAACTCTACAGAATCAACCAAAAACCACCAGGGATAATAAACAAACAAGTTCTGCAAGAGAAAAGCCCACGGGGCAAAATCAAATGTATTTCCGCCCCGGCTGGTGCAGCTCAGTGGATTGAGCGCGGGCCTGCGAACCAAAGAATCGCGGTTCGATTCCCAGCAGGGGACGCACGAGAAGCAACCACACATGGATGTTTCTCTCCCTCTCTCCTTCCCTTCCCCCCTAAAGATAAATAAATACATAAAAAATCTTTTAAAAAATGCATTTCCATTCACTTACGACGGACAATCTGAAGGTGAAATTCAGTAAGCAATTCCATTTATAATGACATCAAAAAACATAAAATACTTAGGACTACATTAAACACAAGCAGTGTAAAACTTATACTTTGAATATGCAAAACTTCGTTGAAAGAAAGTAAAGATCTAAATGAATGGACCGACACACGGGTCAAGACGGGACGGGAATACCCCCCACATTTACCTGCGGATCCCATTCGATCCTAATCGAAATCCCAGCCGACCCAGAATTCCTGTGGGAACGCACGGGACCCAGGACAGCCCAAACCCTCCACCAAGGCCGGGGTCGGCGGCACAGAGGCGGGGTCCAGACGTCAGCCAGGAGCCGCCGAGATCACCCAATGGGAACGGAGCGCCCTTCCCAAAACGTGCGGCCGTGCTCTCGGTGAGCGTCAGCGGGCAGAAGACTGCGGCTGGACCCCGACCTCACGCCAGACGCCCAACTTCAAGTACCCGAGAGGCTCAAACGTAAGCGCCCGAACGCCCCGACTCAGAAGAAACCGTCGGGCAGGTCTTCGTGGCCTTGGGTTCCGCGATGGAGTCTTAGCCGTATCAACAAAGACCAAGCAACCAAAGCGGGGAGACCGGGGAGACCCCCTCCTCGCGGAAGCCCTCTCTGCGCGCAGACGGCCCCGCACCCCGGAGGTGGAGGGCGGGGCACGGAGAGCGTCTGCAGCCCGCGCTTCCGACCAGAGACTCGCGTCCAGAGCCCGCCAGGAGCTGCGACCACCGGCCTTAAAAGGGGTGAGGGGCCTGAAGGGACGGTTTCCCAACAGAGGCGCACAGACGACCCCCGGGGACACGCAAATCTACCGCGAGGAAAGGGCACTCCCAAGAATAAAAGCGACAGATGAAGAAGGTGCGGGTGCGGGCCTGGTGCGGACGCTTTTAGAAAACAGCCTGGAGGTTCCTGGAAGGGTCAAACACAGACCTTCCGCGGGACCCAGCAGCCACTGTAGTCCCAGGTGTGTACCCAAGATTCAATGCGGACTAGGTCCACGCGAAAACCCACGCACGAAATGTTCCCAGCAGCACTAATCACAGGGGCCAGAGAGTGGAGAACCAAATGGACACACAAACCCCCTCTATCCACACTACGCCCCTCAGACCTCAAAGAGAACGAGGTGCCCAATCACGCCTCTTGCAGAGGAACCTCAAAAAACCCCATCATGCTGAGTAAAAATGCCAGACGCTGGAGGCCGCATGTTATGTGATTCCATTTATACGACGTGTGCGGAGCAGCCCATTTACAGACGCAAAACAGGCCAGGGGCTACCTGGAGCGGGGTGCAGGGGTTGGGGGGAGGAATGGGGTGAAGCCAGCGGGGTGGCTGGGGGCCACACAACTCTGAGTGGGCCGAAAGCCACTGCCTTTCACACGGTAAGGGCAAAATGCACAGCCTATCGGTTACAGCTCAGAAACGCAGTTACTTAAAAAAGAACACAGCTACCTCAAAATGAAAGCTTGAAAAATGTTCAAGCGGCCCATAAGAAGGCAGGAAAAGAAAACAGAAACAAACAGCAACCAAAGAACAAACAGAATAAAAAATAAAATGACACACTTGAGTCCTGACAGAGCAATAATTCCATTCAATGTAAATGACCTAAACACACTCTCAAGATTATGGTCTTTTATCGTCGCTTCACCGAGACCTAATTCAGGCACCACAAACTGCACCACTCCTTCGTATGGCAAATAACGCTCCCTTGCAGGGACTGACCACCTTATTTATTCATTCTGCACTATTCACAACTGCAAGTGAACCTACAATTAGTTTAAAATACGATGCTTTAAAAGAAACCGTAAAGCACACACTTCCGATCAAGATGGCAGCATACACAGACGTGGCTCTCCGCTGCACAACCACAACAAAGTTACAACTAAGGTATAAAACCACCGCTGTTTTTTTTGTTTCTGGAGAGTGTGGGATTTAACGGGAAAATTCTGCCACTATTCCAAACCTGTGGAACTTTTTAAAATACATACTTTATTTATTTATTTAACTTTAGACAGAGGAGGGGAGAGAGAGAGAAACATCAGTGTGCGGTTGCTTCCTGCGCACCCCCTACTCGGGACCTGGTCTGCAACCCAGGCATGTTCCCCTGCCACCCTGACTGGGAATCAAATTGGTGACCCTTTGGTTCACAGACCGCTG
This sequence comes from Carollia perspicillata, assembly GCA_004027735.1. Lineage (NCBI taxonomy): Eukaryota > Metazoa > Chordata > Mammalia > Chiroptera > Phyllostomidae > Carollia > Carollia perspicillata. The sequence goes on from PVKM010048999.1 coordinate 9,463, forward strand.
ATCAATCCACTAAGCCACACCAGCCAGGGCCCGAACCTGTAAAACTTTTGAGAAAGTAGTTCCTTTCCTCTTCTTAGAAAATAAAAATAAAATACAGAACCACCACCGCTCAGATCCTCCAGAAACTGAGCTGAACAGAAGCCTGACGACTACGGATCAGAGAAACCACACCCATCCAGGCACACAGGAGGGGCGCCAACGCAGAACGGCTGGTCCCGCACCCACGTGTGGTGGATAAAACTTCGGGAGGGATATCTCGAGAGTGAGGAGTGCCAGCGCCACATCGGGCCCCCCAGCCCAGGGCTCCAGAGCCAGGGAGATAAGTCCCCACAACTTCTGGCTGCAAAACCAGCAGGGACTGAGTCGGTGGAAGAAAGTGCTGGAGCCCAAGCAGTCCCTCTTAAAGAGCCCACCCATGGACTCACCTACTCAGACTCGCTCCTCTGGGCTCCAGCACCGAGACGGCAGCTTGAGGGGCACCACTGGTGTGCAGGGGGAGGCTGAGGTGTCTGGTATCAAGGCCAGCAGAGGCTGTTGTCCCTTTCTGGGCCCCCCGCACACAGAGCTAGCTGGCAGACCTGTGCTGTACCTAAGACTCCAATAACCTGGCTAACGCTGTTTGACCTTGGAGATCCCCGAAGATGGGCCCCACCCAACTCCCAGACCCACCCGAGCCGCTTTTCCATATGAATGGTCTGGGCTCTGGCCACACAACTTCCCGGATCCTCCCAAACGAGCCCAGCTGGCCTCCCTGAGCCCCAGGCCCCAGCCCGCCCAGAGTCACAGCTTGGCTTCCCCTGGGAGTCTCCAGGCCCAGGACAAGGAGCAGCCATCTCAGATTGCTCCGTAGCTCGGCAGGGGGCCCCGGGCAGAACACGGGCCGTGGGGGTGCTGATCTTGGCCTGCACCCCCCGGGAAACCCCAAGGCCAGTGACCCAGTGGACAGCTACTGACCATGTCGGAGCACCACCACCCTGCCCCTGCCCAGCTGATCCTCCCCGGAGGGCAGAGGTTGGTGGTCAGTGGTCACAGCCAGTCCTCGCAGCTGACTGGCCTGGGTAAACCCCGCCCACTGACCTGCCAACAGCAACCAAGGCTCCACTGCAAGAGGAGGGGGTACTCCGCCCACACGAAGGGTGCACCTTGAGGACCCAGCTTGGGTGATGGGGAGGCTGTGCCACTGGACCCTACAGGACACCTACTGCATTAGGCCACACTACCAAGACACGGAGTCACAGCAGCTCTACCTAATACACAGAAACAAACGCAGGGAGGCTGCCAAAACGAGGCAGAGGAACATGGCCCAAATGACAGAACAGCAAATGACAATCCATCAGACGCAGAGTTCAAAACACTGGCGATCAGGATGCTCCAGGAACTCAGCGAGGACCTCGGCAGCATAAAAATGATCCAGGCAGAAATGAAGGATTCGCTAACTGAAATAAAGAACAATTTACAGGGAAACAACAGGAGAGTGGTGAAGCCAAGAATCAAGTCGATGACTTGGAACATAAGGAAGCAAACCACCACCACGCAGAACAAGAAGAAAAAAGAATCCCCCAAAATGAGGCGTGTAAGCAGTCTG
>PVKM010049000.1:0-11063 GCA_004027735.1 Carollia perspicillata
GCCAAACAACCAGCGCCTGGGCCTGCCCTTCCACGGCAGCCCAGAGCGCACATCCCCCACCCGGCTCGACCAGGAGTCAGTGACAGGCCGCACGTCCATTCCCGGCGTGGTCCCAGGACTCAGCTGCTCCCCATGCGTGCGCGGGCCAACGAGGACCCCGGGAGGTCCGGGCCCAGAGCACGCATCCTGCGGCCCCCAAACAAGGGCGGGCTTTGTGCAGCAAACCGGAGGCGGGGCGGCGAGCCCCGGCGCCCCTCCCGGCCGGTCCCTTCCGCGGCCCAGGGATTCTTGCGGCGGCCGCAGGGTCCTGGCAGCGCAGGCGGGCTTGCAGCCTCAGCCTCTGTCCCTCGACCTGCCCTCTCCCTCCCAGAGAAAAGCTCGGGAGGAGGGAGAAGCGCCCAGACCTCTGAGGGGTGCAAATCACCCATCGAGTCAACAGATCACAGCGATTTGGGCGCAAGTTTGCTTTTCGAGTCAGCGGCAAAGGCAAAGGTAGCCGCTGCGCTGCTCCGCAGGGCAGGGGCCCAATGCACTTCCACTGCGGGCGGCGGGGGGCGCTGGGGCTTCCTCCCTCCGGGCGCCAGCGCCCAGCCTCTCCAACGCCCTCCGGAGTCAGGGGGTGTGCGCGCCTGAGAGCTAAAACAGAGAAACCAGCCCTCCAAATACACACCCGTGCCTAGCAGTAACACGGCACCATGTTTTCTTGGCGGCCAAATGAACTCGTAAGAGCCAGCATGCCCTCAATGCTTACGAGGTGGAGGGAAACTTCGGAAAGCTAGATGGAGACCATGGAAAAAGCAGAATGGGGGCTTAAAACGCCCAGGAAAAGCCAGATAGATAGCAAGCACACAGTTAAATGGTAAAAAAATAATAACTTCGTTAGTGATCACTACAAATGGTACAGGTGGAAACTCAACACGTAAGGTTGCCAGATTTGGTTTAAAAAAACATGGGCACAAATCGAAAGATGGTAGAGTTAGTTACAAGGAGAAATTTATAAATCCACTGACTTATGAACAATATTTGCAGGAGAAACGGTCAAAACCCGAAAGAGACAGGTTGAAAATAAGACTGGAAAAGACGTCCAAAGAAATACTAACCTCCTCCCCCCCTAAAAACGCTGCGATGGCTGCAGTAAAGACAAAAGGCATTATTGAGAATATCAATAATTACATAATTATTATAAAAGGGGTAGTTCACCAGGAAGCTCTAACAATGATAATAATGTAAGTTTAGTTTACAAATGTATAAAACAAAAAGTGGTAAAATTACAAGGGGAAATGTATAAACCCTTAGTTGTAATAGAAGATCGTTATTACACTTCTCTCAGTAACTGCTACACTGAGCAGACAAAAAAATTAGGAAGGGTTTATACGAATATTAGAATAACACAGCTAAGTTTAATTGACGGACATATGTCGAACCAGGTACCCAGCAGTTAGAAATACTTTTCAAGAACACGTAGCACATTTGCAAAAATGTATTATTTACGAAGCACAAAGAGAATCGTAATACGAAAGAGAACCCATATTATAAAAAAAACATATGCTCTGAATGCAGTGCAGTTAAGCTCAAAATCTTAAATATAATCCTGTAAATTTAAAACAAACCTCTAGACAACTCCTAGGGCACAGAAAAATCGAAATTGGAAATCAGAAATTATTTAGAAGTGAATGCCATCAAAAATACTATGTATCAAAATCTTCCTCCCTCCCTTCCTGACCCATCCGTACTGTCCATTGGGTGGACAAGGGCACTGATGGGTGCCCACTGAGAAGGGTGACCTGCAGCAGGAGTCTCGGCCCAAGAGGAATGAGGAGCACGTCCACGGAGGGGGCCGGCTTGGTGTGGGGAGTCAGAGCCGGAGCTGGGAGGGGAGGGCATGTGTGCAAGGAGGCAGCCGGGGTTGGGGTGTTGATGCCCACGCCTGGTGAGGACGGCCTGCACCAGGCTGGGGGGTGGGCATCCGATGAGAGGTGCCAGAGTCCAGCTGAGAGGGAAGGGCACCCACAGACCTCACACGAATGCTCCCAATTCCAAGCCAACACCAAGTGTTCATTCCAATTATTACCCTCTCCATAGGGGTGACCCCCTTCTCCAACAGAGAGAAATCTGGCTCCGGCCTCCTTTACTGAGCAACCCATTCAACCCACCCCCTGGAAACGCCTCTCCCACCACTAGTTCCGCCTCTGGCCCAGAGCAGGCAGACACCCTCCTCACCTGCGTTGGTCTCTGACACTTTTCTGCACTTCACTTGAAACTTTTTTTGGTACTTTATTTGAAAAAAAAAACCCCACAATTTTTTGGTACTTGAAACTTTTCTGTAAGTTTCAAAAAATCCATTTAAAAACCTTACATAACTCTAGCCACACGCCTTCATGTGTTGGTGCATCATCCTGTACACCGAAAGGTCGTGGGTTCAATTCCCGGTCAGGGCACATACCTAGGTTTCAGGTTCAATTCCCAGCCAGGGCGCCTATAAGAGGCAACCAATCGATCAGTTTCTCACATCGATGTTTCTCTCTCTCCCTTCCTCTCTCTAACATCAATAACAAAACTATCCTCAGGTGAGGACTAAGAAAATAGTAATAAAAATAAAAACCTTACAGAACGCAGCCACAGAGCACCGAAGGGACATTTCACAGCTTTACATGTTTATATTAGAAAAGAAGACGGCAAATTAATCAGTGACGTACCCAAGACAGTTGAGAAAGACAAACAGAGTAAACCTAAGAAGGAAGGAAATAATAAAGATAAGTGACGGCAAAGTCACAAGGTCATGTCCACACTGCTACGGTTGTGCAGAGACTGTGACCAGATGCAGCCACTTTGGAAAACAATTTTCCTAACCTCGCGAAGTTGAGGATGCGTACAGCCTGACTCAACAATTCACCCTCAAGAGCTTTTTCAAATGCCCCCAAGAGACAGCACAAGAACGCCCTTTGCAGGGCTGTTTGTAAGAGACAAAAGAAAAGAAAACAAATGAACCGTCCATTTATAGAATGGACAAACAAACCGTGACCTCGTCACACAATGGAATACTGTGGGTCAGGAAAAATGAATGAACCACAGCCACACTCATCACCGCCGGTGAACGGCAAAACCAGAATGATAAGCCACGAGACCCAGTGACAGAAGAATTCACATGCTGAAACCACGTCAGAAATAAAACGCAGGGATAACGCAGTTACGCCCTTGGGGCTGGGAAGAACGTCTTCAGTAAGAAGCCGTGCAAACCACGGCGTGAATGATGGATAAAACTGATACTGAAATGAAAACTTCCTCCATGGCAAGACACCATGAACAAGAGAAAGACAAGCCGGGGGAGGGTATCTGCAACAGATTTAACTGACTATGGACTGGCCCTAGAATCTACAAAAGAACTATCCAATGTCGGCAAGTGTCCAGCTCAGTAGTAAAAAGTGGGCGAGGCTCAGGACGATCCAGGTTGAAGAAAAGGAAGGTGGGATGACTCAGGAACTGGAGCAGTCGCTCTGCTGCTCTGGAGAGGGCGAGGCACCGATCAAAACTCCCGGGCGGACCCCTTAGCTCCTGCCCCAGGTGCTCAGCACCATGCTGGCCCTCCTGCGGCTGCCCCTGCCTGGGGGGCTGCTGACTACACCCCGCCAACCCCGCACGGCCCCTCCAGGGTGCCAGAGCTCACCTGTCCCCTCCCAAGGATGCACTCCGTTAGAGCTGGTTAGGTCCCCAGGAGTTAGGCACAGCTCCTGCTTCCCCAAGCCACATGGACACTTCCAAGGGCGCTGGGCTCAGACAGGTTCAAGTCACAGCTAGCTACGGTGACTGAGAAACTGCGGGTCCCCTTCAACGCACAACCCCATCGCTGAGTCAGTCCCACCGCGGCTGGTCCATTCTCTGTGGTGGAGTCTCTTCCAGGTTCTCAAATATTCATCCGCCTCGCAGCGAAGTGTCCCCCGGCTTCTCCACTCGGTTCCTGCGTGTCTGAGGGAGCCCCTAAGCGTGGATACGGTTTGGGATCATTCTAGAACGCTCACCCAGACGCTGTCATTATCGACCGATGCCAAACATAATTCATGGCTCAATTGTGTTTTTCTGAGATAGGTAAAACTCACCCGTTTTTTTTTCCAAGGTGGAAAGTGAAAAGGAACAACTTTGGGATAACCAAGGTGCAATGGCATCTCTGGCATGTCACCCCGAGGAGGGGACTCATGCTTTACCTCCGGCCAGGTGCAATGCACCTGGAGCATGCCTGATATGCCTGCACTCCCAAGGTCTAACTTCACAGCCCCACGCTCTGAAGAGACAACCAAAATGCAGCGTGCAGGTCAGGGTAAGGGAGAGACAGGTACAGGCTGCAGCTTAGGGGGGTCTCTCTGGAGTGCCACAGCGGTGGGCCTGCCGGTGAGACGCACAGAAACAAGGAGCCTCTCGTGAGAAATTCAGGCACCGAACCTCAAGAAAAACACGCTTCCTTCTCCGCTGGCTATAAACAAAGCCACGCCACGGGACTGGTGACTGTCAGCCTCCGAGACGCAGGTGCACGACCGCTCCCCACGCTTGGCAAGAAGGTCCCCTACAATGTCCCTGACCTAATGTCTCCAGAGGACGGAAAGGTCAAGCCTGACAACCCCAGGCGGGGTACCCCAGCACCTAGCAGGAGAACAGGCAGCCACCGCTCTCAGTCAGGACCTGCCAAACAAAGACTCGGGTTCTTCGTTTACTGAAATATTTATTGAGAGCTTCATTGGAATGTGGTGTCTGACTTGCTCGCTTGATTTTCTGACTTGGAACGACATTTCTGTATTTTTACACCAGGGTTACATTTAGAATCTCACCACCCTCAAAAAATAGCTTTTTGTGAACCTAAAAATGCTCCGGCTTGTTGTTTCAATGAGACTGGAAGCAACATTTCTCTAAATGGTCTCTTTAAGAGCAGACGTAAATCAGCCCCACTTCACACTGGCTGCAGAAATACCGATGCGGCTCGCGAATGAAAAGTTATTTGCAGGTCGCAGCGTGCTAAATTTGTCCTCAAAATCGACTCGTGTCACCAAATATGGGCTTTTCTATAAGCACCAAAAAATAAAGTTATTTTTAAATGTAATGCAACCCAAATGTCAACGATCCCCTCGTTCCTCCTCATTCTTTCCTTTTCCTACCTTCTCTTCTGCAGTGGCTGGGAATCAAATCTCTTCACATGGTTACATTAATATGGCATAAAATTCAGAAAAGACAAGGGAAAATTGCCAAACAAATGTAAGCATTTCTGTGGTTTCTTTCTTTTCTTGCTTTCCCTTCCTTCCTTCTCTCTCTCTCTCTCTGTCTCTTTTCGTTCCACTGTTATTCATCCCCAAATATATATGTTTATTTCTTACATGAGTGTCTACATACATTTTTGTGCCCCCTTTTTATGTTTTGGAAAGTGCCTCATTCCCTGTCTCTCAATGTCAAGTCCCTTTCTTTCCCTCTGGTCTCTGTGATACCCTCAAGGGCAGGGAGCATAGCCTCGTCTCTCTGTAATACCCCCGAGAGCATAGCGCTCAGGAGTAAAGGACATCGTCAGTCTATGGATCTCAGCATTACTGTGAGCAAGATACTGTGATTTTTCCCACTGGACATGAGTGAAAAAATTCAAATTCAGAGAGCTTAAACAACCTGCCCCAGGTCACTCAGCTGACAAGTAGCCCAGGTAGGATTTAAGTGAGATTGCAGACGATTTTTACGTTTTTACTTTGTCCTTTCCTGTATTTTCCAAGACTTCCGTAATGAGTAGGCATTGATTTTACAATCAGGGAAGAAAGCACTCTAAAGTGGCTGTGGGGTTTGCTTGTCTTTTTGTTTTTTTCATGAGCTCCAGGCCCCATATCTACGATGAAGGTAAAGGTTCAGTCCCTCTTTAGGGGTTCCTTGGGACACAGAGCTTAACCCTGAAGAAATGCCTGGGCCCACTCCCAGGGTCTAATTCCAAAGCCCCATACTCTAAACAGACAATCAAAATGCATTTCGCAGGTGAGTCTGACAGAGAGACAGGCGCAGGCCGCAGCGTAGGGGGCGTCTGTCTCTCTGGAGCTCCACAGCGGCGGCCAAGGCGCAGAGAAGCAAGGAGCCAGTGGCCGGCTTCCTACAAGACCGAGTCGGAGCCTCATCGGGTGGTCTCAGGTGAACAGATATGGACACCCCAGCATGCGAGGTCAGAGGGCAGCTGGGCAGAGGCCCCAGGGCCCGGTCTTTGCCATCAACTGCTCCTCCTACAGGGGCAGGAATTCAGGTGTCCCCGGTACTCGTCCTTATAGCAGGCCACAACTGTCCAATGTGCACTGATTGCTAACGCCCCAAAGGCAGGAGGAGGGAGTCAACACCCCCACAGGAGGGGTCAGCCTGGGCTCCTTCTCATTTGTGTCCACTTAAACCCTAAGCACATCGGCGTGCATGATCACATCCCAGTCCGCACTGCACTCGGCGTCAGCAGGTCAGCCTGCGTCACGCACTTTCAAGGGGAAATCACTGAATGCTTACAACAGTGAAGCGAGTTGCCCCAGGGCCCGCAGTCCCTGCTTCACACCAAGACTGGTGCTGGGCTCTGCTGCAGGGAAGGCATGTGGACCTGGGGGTTTCTTCACAATCAGTTTGACAGCAGAGCGAGTACAGAGGGCTTCGGGGCAAACAGCCTCCTTCCCAAGGAGGAGCATCCCGGAGAACCAGGGGCCTGGATGAAGCCGAGCCTAAGTGGGAAGCGGGTCACCCGGTTCTGGAGCCCGCTCCGCCTGCCCCAGTGGATCCTGGGCAAATCCCTCCCCTGTCCCATCTCAGGCCCTGTCTTCTCCTAACACAGGAAGGGCGGGCTGGCCGACCTCCAACATGCAGGCCGGCTCTAGGATATCGATTCTCCATTCATCTTCATTCTATTTGGTATTCGCTGGCTTACGCTTTTGAGAAGCAAATCGATTTGGTTTCTTATTATGAATAGTTCATCTTCCTTCATATAAACACTGGTGAATATAAAGCTGTATGTCCCCGGAGGGACTTTATGTTCCATGCCAAACCGCAGTGCCTATTACAGGACTAAAAAAAAGTGGCCACTTTAATCTCCCGGGGACAGCTATTAGAGATAAATGCAGAGGGCGGGGTGGGGGCAACACTAAGCCAGGCAGTATCAGGACATCACCCCGAACCGACAGACTTCCAAGCCTCCAACTGAGCCCAAGAACCTGATACCCCGTAATACTCATGTTTATTGAGCACTTGCTATGTGCCCGTGGCTGTTCTCCCAGCTTTCCATACATTTATTTATTTAAATCCTTATAACAACTCTATCAAGTTGTCATCGTCTGCATTTCACACGTGAGGGCAGTGAGGCACAGAAAGGGTAGGCGACTTGTGCCAGGTCACACAGCACGTGAGTGGCAGAGCCAGGATTCAGGTGCGAGCGTTCTGCCTGCAGAATGATGTATCACAACGCATAGTGGCCTGACTTATAATAACCAAGAGAATCAGGAAATATTACTGCGGGATGAGTCTGTTGCCACTGTGCTTAGGTGATATTTGAAGTGTTACCTGTGTTGTTTTTTTTTTTAATCTTGTACTTTCTTTGTACCCACGACCCTTTCTCTGTCCCAGTACACAGAGCATGCGGCACCTTTTGCTTCAGAGAGGGGTCATGACGCCGACTGACAGAGAGCAGTGAGAAAAGAAGTCTTTTCCTGGCACCGCGGGTCAGAGAATGAGGCTGCAGCTTTAAAAACTGGAGAGGCTATAATAACAATAAAAAGAAGTCAACAGGAATGTTTTTTCTCAAAACACTACACTTTGCTCATCGTCAGTCTCAAAGCCCATCTGAGCTCCTCTCTGGCGCTGACCGGGCCCAGCTCAGGAGGGACGGCGTGTTTTACAACTGTTTACAGGAAGAGGGGGATGCTCAAAGCAGCCAAAGAAAGACCTACTGTTGGGAGACCAGATGGACAGAGGGGCCCGACGGGGGCAGGTCAGCCTGTCTGGTCAGCTGTGGGCCAGGGCAACAGGGTCACAGAGGGGCACTTGTTCTTCGTGCAAACAATATCGGGCATTTGCAGCTTAAGAGGGACTTTTGTAACCGAGACTATTCAGATGCTAACCCTGAAATCAGGAGGTAGCTGGAATGGGGGACCCGGGGTGCAGCCCAGACGCGGCCTTCGGAGTGGACTTTCCGATCACAACAGGGTTCAGACCAAGACTTTTGAAATTCTCCCCCAACGAGGCTCTTCATATAGTCACAGACACCAGCTGCCAGAACGCGTAGGAGAAAACGACCGTCGCTGGGCCTCGCTGCCCTGGGAAGAAAGCACGGAGTCCTATGAAGGAACATGGTTTTATGATCCCATCATTCCTGGCACATGGCACAACTCTACAATGTGGTATTTTTATAAAAAGCCTTAATGTATGTCAATATTTTAAATATGCCACTACTCCAAGAAGCTAAGACGCCCCAGTAGCAATGAGCACACCCGGTGCTTATATTTTGGTGTTTTCACTAAAACGAACCACGGCGCCTTAAAGTAGATGCAGGTTCCGGGCCTGGGGCCAGGGTGGTCTAAGACGAGCCCGGAATATCTCGTTATGCCAGAAAGCAAGTGCTCAAAAAGTGACAGACACATGTCATACGGACATGGGACCAGCTTGAGGGGATAGCCTCTGACTACGCCTAGAACAATTTGAGCACTAAAATAATTAAGTAATTAAGTCCAGTCACAATCTATAAACCCTTGGGGAAAAAGAGGAAGTCATAAGGCCACGCCGGTGATAAACTAGTACATAAACAGGGGGCAGGAAGGACCCTGGGTTAAAACAGAATACCAAGCCCTGGCTGGTGTGGCTCAGTGGATTGAGCGCGGGCCTGCGAACCAAAGGGTCATCAGTTCAATTCCCAGTCAGGGCACATGCCTGGGTTGGGGGCCAGGTCCCCAGTAGGGGGCAGGTGAGAGGCAACCACGCATTGATGTTTCTCTCCCTTTCTTTCTCCTTCCCTTCCCCCCTCTCTAAAAATAAATAAATAAAATATTTTTAAAAAATCTTCTGATTTAAAAAAATAGAACACAAGAGTTGACTATTACATGTGTTGGGAGGGCCGGAGCTGGCAACCCCCTTTTTTTTTTTTTGCAGATATCGCGGTCAAGACTGGATCCGGCAAGAAGCACTCGCAGATGCTAAATGTAGGAGGAAAAAATCCGACAAGAGCCCAGCTATAGGCTTGGTCTTAAAATGTTCCCCCATGGATGATCAGTTACGAGGGAGAAAATAATGATTATACGATGAAAAAAACAGACACTACCTAGCCTGGGGGATTCACATGAACATCACCAGTGAGAGGCAGGTGAGTATCGCATGCCTCCAGATGTGACGCGGTGGCGAGGACACAGGGTCACCGTGCAGTGCTCCAGCCGAGAATACCAGCCACGGCACAGTCGCCAGGTAGCATCAGGCAGACAGAACAAGGCGCACTCTGTTAAGGGGGCGGGCAGGGCAAGCCGTGTCCCGTAGAAACAATGTCAATGTCGTGCAAGATGAAGAGAGCTGTGGAATGCTCCAGATCAAAGAAGGCTAAAGAGACAGGGCATGTAAACCTTGACCCAAAGCGGGATCCTCTACCGGAAGAGGGAAAATGCGATGAAGGGCATTATGGGATCAACTCACCAAGCGAAATACGAGTAGCAGATTTTATCCAAGTATTGGATGGACCTGAAGTTTACTGAAGTTCACTCTGGTCCCTTTCGTGAATGTACACTGGTCTGTGACTAAGAGGCCACGTGGACCCTTTGACAGGTCTCTCTCTGGCTGGCACGCGGGACAGCGTGGACAGCGGGACGCGTGGACAGCGGCAGCGTGGACAGCGGCAAGGATGCCGTCATCGGGAAGACTGGGCGCAGCCCGGGGGGAGGGGCGCCGTGCATCCCTGCCGCGAGCCTGTTCTCTCTCACCCGTAAAACGCCTCCCAGCCAGGGGGGGTTCTTTTCAAAATGAAAATCGTCATCAAGTCCCATCCCTCCCGAAAACCCTCCTTCTGGGTTACAATAAAACCCCAAAGCGTCAGCGAGATCTATTCAACCAAAAGTCTTCAACCAAGAAGACCTCGAAGGGCTCATTCTAAGGCCTTCATCTCATGTCTCTCCGCCATAGTTCTCCAAGCCCCACCCTTGGACCGTGTTCAAATGCCTGGAGGTCGCCTTGCTCCTCCGCTACCTCAGCATCTGTTCAGGGATGCTCCTCCTCACCCCACCCCCGCTGCACCCGGCTACCCTCTGTTCATCCTTCATCTCCAGGTTGACTTCTTGTGCGCTCCAAGGCACAGGGACAGGCCACAGGGAGGTCTCCTGTCCAGCTCACAGCCCAGGCCCGTGCGGGAAGGCGGCTTCCAGACTCGGAGTGTCCCCCAGCCTTCGAGCCAAATGGCTTGTAGTGGAGACAACCATCCCCTGTGTCCTGTTCGAATTTCTGACCCACGGGATCTGTGAGCGTACTTGTTTTATGCCACCAGGTTTCGGGATGGTTTATTATGCAGCAGCAGTAACTGGAACACACAAGAGGTTAATGGGCATTATGCAAAAAGGGGAGTTATTCCTGTAATTAAATGTTTTGGAAAGCACTCCGGCGCACAAACTCCAAGTCAAACAGACTTTTGTTTTACTGCAGTCTTTTCGTATACGATGTGCACTGTGACTCTCCAAGAGGAAGATATACTATTTGGTGTTTCTGGAACTCTTTTTTCTTTCCCGTGGGCAGTCATTCTGCAGAGGCTGATGTTAGAGCCCGGGTCTCATGGAGAAGCCAGCTGAGGCCCAGAAAGGCTCGGAGACCCGTCCAGAGGCGCCCAGAGTCAGGACCAGAGCCCAGGTCACCCGACGCCTGGCTTAGGGCCGCTCGCACAGCCCGGCTCAGGGCAGACTCAGGTGCAAGGGCGCCGTGGCTCCCTCCTGCTGCACCCCTGCCCCGTCCCTTCAGCCTCCCCTGTAGCCCACACCTCTCACCCTTGCCTCCTTCTTCACCCTTTGCCTGCTCCTCCCAACTCTTCTTTCTCCTTCCCTCCTCCACAGGCAGCTGAGGAGACGGGA
>PVKM010049001.1:0-11034 GCA_004027735.1 Carollia perspicillata
TGGGGGCCCCTCATCTACGGGCCCAACAACATACTCACTTCGGTCTTACTCTGGTAACACGTCAGTGAGTAGAGCAATGAGGTCTACAAAAAAAACAAACACAAAAACAAACTTCTTTTTTACCTTTTCTGAGATGGTAACGGAACCAAACGGACAGGGCTATTTCTGTGCCTTGTTAAAAAACAAAAACAAAAACAAACAAAAACAAATGATGTTACTGTCACCTAAGTCCACAACCAGTTTTTCTTCGGTCCAGTTTAAGCTGGCTGCAGTGGGGAGCCCTCCCATCGGTGGAAATGATAAAGAGCTTGTGGTTGGGCCCTAACCTTTCAACTGTGGGGGGAGAGTTGACGGGGGGGCGGGGGGGCGCCTGCAAGTGTTTAGCTGTTGAGGTCCAGGTCATGAGTGTCCCTGGGGTTTTCCTGAAGAAAGTGTAATTAAATTCCAGTTAAGCTCCATGAGATTTATCACCTGCCCAGCAGACACAACCTAGTTTGGAGTTCAGAAGGGGCAGTGGCACCCTTTAATGGCCTCGGCAGGCCTGGGGACCTGCGTCACCGCACGGAGCGGCGTGTCCCCCACGCTGAAGGGCCGCTCCGTGCGCACTCGCCGAAGCACCATCCTGTTTGAGCTTGGTCTTCTGGTGTGGACCCAGGGCCCGAAAGGCCGAGTCTCGGACTGAATGGCACCCACGGCGAGAGTGTTTGCTTCCAACCTCAGCACGCCGCCCACCCCCCAGACGACTGCCTCTCCCCCTTCCCTTCCCCTCGAACTCTCCTCCCGGCACCGGAAAGGCATCGTTGGTGGCTCAGAGTCCGTGCCGTGAGGATCTCAGCAGTTCGGGGTTTGCTATGTCTTTCCCGGAATTTTCTATACTGCTTACACCACGCTGAAGTGCCTGGAGGCAAGTCCTGAAAGTATTTCCACCTTTTATAGGAAGGGCTTCAAAGGTGCCTGAGGCTGGTGCCGCCTCCAATGCAGAAGCTGGAGGGCCGAGTGCGACGCAGAGTTGCCGACAAATTTCAATGCCCAGCGTGGCAGGGTTGGCTGTTCTAGCAAATCTACCCAGTCGAGGGAACAATTTCAGGTTACACTTTTTAAAAATATATATATATTTTAAATTTTATTTATTGATTTTTTTTAGAGAGAGGGAGAGGGAGAAATACTGATTTGTTGCTCCCCCTGCTGATGCACTCGTTGGTTGATTCTTGTATGTGCCCTGATCGGGGATTGAACCCTCCACCTTGGTGCACCAGGATGACGCTCTAACTGACTGAGCTACCTGGCCTTGTTATGCCTCCCTAAGCTTTCTGGAAAATAACTTCACAACATTGTTCAGCCAGAAGGGAAAGGTGAGGAGACAGGAAGCGCTGTGTGTGCAGCGTGGGCACCCTGCATACAGAAAAGACTCCAACGTCAGCGAGAATGATGGACGACCCTCGACTCCCTGAATCGACCTCTACACTGCAGTCTGGCCTTAGGGTGACCTTGCCCTGGCAAGGCCCTTGGGGAGGTCTTCCTTCAAACTTTTTCTTTTTCTGCCACAGTCTCCCCAACCCGCCTCCGCTTGCGTTCTCAGCCCATCGTCCAGGGAACCCACACGCCAGAGCGGCGGCCGAGCCTGCAGCCCCGGGAAAGCGGGATGAGGAAGGCCGCAGGAGCAGGCGTCCTCAACTCTCCCCGGAGGCCCTTGAGCTCGAAATCAGCCTGGACCCCTCCCTCCGCAAGAAGAAAATGGGGCCAGGGAATCGACGTAAAGGAGCTCCGTTTTGGAGCAAGCGAGAGAAAAGGCATTGTTGAAGACTGCCGGGGTCCACCGACGCGACTCACTGAGGCTCGCTGTCTGTTGCCCTGTCCGCTGCGTCAGGCCTCCCGTTCCCAGGTGACTTCCCTGCTTGGGGTCCAGACGCTTCCACGACAAAGCAGCAGCGAGCCAGGACTGTCCTGGGCTGGGAGCGCGGGTTGCTCTCACAGCCGGCGGGCTCTGTGGGGATGGTCACCCTCGACGCCTTCTCCCTGGGGACTGAAGCCACCGAGGCAGTGCATGCTGGGGCACCGCGGGGGGCACCTGTCCTGTGAGATGCTCCGAGAACAAGGCATCGACGGCCAAGTGGGTCTGAGAAAGGAGGAGACACGAACCCTCTCTTGGGGGTTCACAACGCGGTCTGATGTTGGAGCTTCTGTATGGGCTTCCAGGAAACCAAAAATTTAATGTTCAGTCATCATTTCTCGGGTACGTTGAACCAAGACACCTTGGTGTGCGTGAGCCTTGTTCAAATCTCATGGAGAGCACTTGGGGAAACACGTCTCCTGCATGTATTCCCATGACTGGGCGGCCACAGCGTGAAAGGGCACCGATGAATGGTCTTTGCCGGGACCGTGGCAGGTGGGAAGAGGGGCGGCGGCCACGGCACGTGAGTGCCACGTGTGTTCCTCGGTGTGGCGTGCAGAGATTCCGGCAGAAAAACCAGAGTCTTGAAGACTAATCGGGCAGCCATTTACACCGGTGCCTGTGCTATTCTTAAAAACGCAAACGGACATTTGCCACATAGTTGCAATAAGGCCCGTGGTTTTGGCAATCAGAAACTATTCTGAATACAGACTCGCACACCCGCACCTCCCAACCACCTCCTCCTGACCACGTGTGAGAGTCTGTTTTTGTTCTCCGGGAGCACAGTCAGGACGAGGATGAAAGTAACTACTCAGCACTCCTCTGGTCTCTTAACATCGGGGAAATGGAAAGTGGCCTCTTCCCCACCGAACGCCGAGCGAGGAGACCGGTACTGAGCTGGGAGCCAGTACTTTCTGCAGGAAATGCCTTTGGTGGGCCCAGCATTTGGGCTCAGCATTCTTCCTCGTTCCTGGGCTTTTCCAGGGACACTTCCTGTTCCGTAACAAAACGTCCCGGGACCTCGTGGCAGGTGCCACATCGTCCCCTCAGCTCTCTAAGGTTTGGGCCCTTCTGAACCTGGGCAAACAAGGGCTTCAAAGCAGATATAAAACGCCCCCCACTCTCCTGCCTTTCAAAAGTCTCATTCTTCCCAAAATTAATGACAGTAATTCCTGATGTTTTCAATTCCCGTGTCGGCCATTCTGGACCAATTCGATCAAAAGAGTTATACATATTTAGAAGCCTCGTAACTTTGCTGCTATGCATAGAAATGACTCAGATGCATAACAAAAAAATGAGGAAAGGGGAGTCCTTCAAATGTTATCGTTTATTTCAGGTTCAGAAATACAGCTTCACGTTTTCACAACAGGTACATGTGACCTTCGAGAAGGATACAAGCTTTAGGACCTGGTTTCAAAAATTCCATTTACAGGGTCCATCCATCAGTCAGCATGAAGAAACCCCAGGGTGCCAAGAAGGCAGTGGGAAGTGTTCTGGCTCAAATCAACCACAGATTCGACAGAGAAGACAAGGGTTTGCTTCTGCACGCCGCTTCTTGATAGAAAGGCAAAAGAAGGAACGTGAATGAAAGAAGGCAGTAAAAATACAGACGAGCAAGCAAAACACAGGCTGTACACGTGAACTCACACGCAAATCCAGTGACGCTGGACTTCTGGGTGGGAGGAGGACTTCTCATCGAATTGGCAACAGACAATGCAAGAGGGCAGACAGAGTCATTCTCATCATAATTTACAGAACACGACACAGTGAGAGCAAAGTCTGAGGAATTCAGGGGTAAAAACGAAGGAAGTGAATGCCTGGACCTGAGCAACCCCGCTCAGAGAGGCGGGAGGTCTCACCAACACCCCAGTGGGAACAGGTCTTAAGACAAACGAGAGGCTGTCCTTGAACTTCCCGTGTCCTGTTCTCACACACTCGCACGTTCTTGCACAAATACACCGATAGAAAAGCTTATGTTACATAGCTTCAACATATTCCTCAAGGTCGAGATACAGAGAGCCTCATCATTTTAAACACAGCAACTAGACAGGATGACTTAAGATGACCTCACACATTTGAGCTTTTAAGAAAGGACTGAGTGACGGAGTGAACCAACCGCCATTTTTAGGGAACCGGCTGGATGTGTTCACTCACGTTACACTCAGCTCACAGCTGTCAGTCCTCTTGGTGACAGGACACAAAAGTCAGGGTTCCAGTCTCACACGTTATCTTCTTCCACTGAGTTCCATAAACAGGGACCTACTACGTAGAGTTCATTGTCAAGGTTAAGGAGAGTCCTGTCCATTCCAAATGACTCTATTGTTGTCCGAGTAAAACAGGGTCGCCTGACGAAGAGGGCCAATGACCCACCTCCGGGGTGTGGCGGGACCTCTCCCGGCGTTTCCAGCCCGTTTGCCCGAAGGACCCACTTCGTCTGCTGGGTCGCTGCGGCCCCTTGCGTTACATTTGTCCAATAGTTACTGCAGAGGAAAGACGGCTGGCTGGGTAGACCAACGTGCCTTTTCGAGATTCAGCTCCACGGTCCAAGGACAATCAGAGATCATCAGCATGGGTTCCCGGACCTCACGCTTCTGACTGAACTGCATCGGAAAGGCTATTTTTCCGTCTTAGACGGCGGGGCCGCGGGTTTAGACGTCAATGCCTGTGCCTGTCACTCCACCGCGTTGTCACGGCGACTCTTACCTTCGCGCCTCTCAGAAGGAATACAGTCTGGAGCCACTTTGGGTGCCTCGGGCACGCTGGGAACCGAGCCGCTACTACTGTGCCCTAGAGCAGGCTCTCCAAAGCTGCCTCCGCTACCGGCACGGGTTGAAAAGTACGTTCACACCCACACACACAGAGCGCACACGTGCACAGAAGTATTTACATCCCTCCACATGCGCGCAGGCGCAGCGCGCGCACAATCGCACTCATGCTTGTGGCACTTTCACAAGCGCTTTTAGGACTACCTGCCCAAGGGGCACAGAGTGCACGGACCTACGGAAACAAACGCACGGCGTGTACACTGTTCTACGTGAAGACACATGCACAGAAAACGCGTGTGCACACGGAAAACATCAGCGGGCACCACATACTGGGATTAGGTCCCACCTCATACTGGAGAATTATGGTCGACGCTACACTAAAAAGGCATCAAACTCATCTACGTGACTACTTTGTAACCCTAAATTCAGGAGGCTTGTAGTTATATCACCGGAACGGGTTCCGTTATGGCCAGTTTGGGAACAGGTGAGTTGGCGTCGGAACACCTGGGCCGGCCGCTACGCAACAGCCCCCACTGCTCCGCTATGTTACAGGGCACGGCTAAAAGCAATGTTCGGGAGAGTCCCGTGGGCAGGTGACTTCTGGAAATGCAATAGAGCTGGTCTAAGTTAACACTATTTCAGTAGTCTGTCCACAGTTGAGTACACGGTTATTCCGATGAATCAATAAGCATGCAAGATTTAGCATGGGGCATTAAAATAGATCTACCTATCAAACAGACAGTTTATTCTTCCAAATCCTGAAACACTGTATGCTTTGTTTTGCTACACTGGGCACGACAGAGCTCCGTGGATTACGCAGACCACAGCCGGGATGGGAGGAAGTTACACAGGGCGGGAAACACTCGGAAAGCTCGTTCAGCTCCATTCCCGCCCGAAGGCCTGATAGGAATGCTGCCCTTCCGTTCCCAACTCCATTCCCACCGACACCGACGTCTCCCCTTAGCGGGGCGCGAACCCGCTGGGGAGCGCGGTCAGTGCTCATCACAGGACATCGCACCGCGGCAAAACGAACGTGTTCTCCAACGTGCCGGCTGAAATTCCAGGGCGGGGGCTGGCTCCCGTCAGAAACAACGCAGAAGTGAGCTAGGACAGGAAGGCGCCCACAGGAGAGGCAGTTGGGACAGTGAAACTGTGGGACTATAATCTGAGAGCAGGGGCCACAGAGGACAAATGCCACTGTTTACGGCTGCGGAAGATCGGGGGAAAGCAACTCTCCTTTTCTGTGACACGGTGTGTGCTGAACTGAGAATTCCCCCGTGGTTGTCCACGATATTTTCCTCGAGCAGAGGGACGTTTTTGAAATACAGGGAAGCGCACACCACACGCGGCCCAAAGCCCAACCCCGGAGCACACGCTCCGCGAGCCGCCTCTCTTCGGAAACTCAAGGGAAGAAGCAAAGGGAGTCCTTCGGAGAGGGCATGTTGGGAAAACACCGCACTGTAGATTATTTATTTCACTCTGGGTGTTTCCTTAGCACATTTCCATGTAGCTGCGACACCATTTTTAACATGTAGTGTGTTTCTTGCCCATCTGCTCCCTTCGCAAAGTTAATTTTTTTCCCAGCAGAAAGAAAAATGAGATAGGAGACTTAGGATGGCGATCTTTATACGATCCCTTGTAACTTAAAAGCTGAAATGCCCTTCTTAATGACTCTTGAACGCTCTGATTTTTGCCTAAGTGGGCTAGCTGTAACCCTTAAGCGTAAGTTCAGAACGGCGCTGTTCGGCCCAGCGAGCTCTCTCTTTAATAACGGCCGAAAGTTTTTACTTCATAGTTTATGGGTGTCTGCTTTGGGTATAAACTACACAGGAAATTAAAGTGAAGTTAACATACAAATCACGTTTGCTGCTTTCAAAGGGAGACGTTTCAGTTGGCGAAACCTGATTTACTCCTGCCGGGGATGAAACGGTGTGGCGGGACCCGGCTGGGAACAGTTAGCAGACCAGATTCCCGTTGGCTGCTGGCGGTCTCCTGTGCGCGGATCATCTGGTCCCAGGTCGTCCGAAACTCAGCCTCAAGGCTGAGCTATTAACCCCCAGGCTAAAGGGCTCCTGTAAATTTCAGAAACGTTGGAATTTGCCAATTTGCTTTGGATGTCTGTGTCTTAATACCGTTCTCTGAAAAGACTCCGAAGTTGCATAACTATAAAAGTTGTGAGCGCTGCTCTTAAACAAAACGGCTTTTCTTCTCATTCCAGTTCCCCATTCTTTAAATAGGGTCACCCCATAGGAAGGCTCACAATGTATCAAGAAAGCCTCGACTGGACGGAAAGTTACTTTGAGCCTGGTTTAAAGGTAGGCTACGTTTTTACATAAGAGAATTACGTGTTAGAGAGAGAGAGGAATATTTCTGCCCCGACCAACCAAATAAACAAAGAAACCGGAATTAGTATCAAAGCATAGTCAGCTGTGCCTGAAATTAGGATGCGTCTGAAAAAATAAATATTTTCCATGTCAGCCTTCGCTGTAACCTGCGAGGAGGTGATTATATAAATGAATGAAGAAATGACATTTTCCAGATACTTCTAGAGACGTGATGTTTTGCTTCTTCCTGAATTCCCAAATTAACTAGTCAAATCTGCTGGATGACCACAGGAGAAACAAACTCTGACCTGTTGTTGAATGAGCTTCCAGCACGAAATGAAACTCACTGGCCTGAGGAGAAGCCTCTAGAACAAGCAATGCATTCACTTTTCCTTCGCAAACGACTTTGCGCTTCTGGAAAAAGCTTCCATCTTAAGAAACCCTGGTTTAAAAAAAATTACTTCCTAGCAGTCTTATGAAATAAAGAGGAAGGAAAGGATATAAACAGGTAATTATGGAGTAGACAGAAACCTTAATAATAAACAATACCTTATCTGTCAACCCAAACAGAATGTGGGAAAATAAATATGTATGGCTTAGGTCTGAGCCCACCATCAGAGCTCTCTTAAGAATTATATTCAGTGGGCTCTCTGGAAGATAACCTGGGAAACTCGTCCGATGCGATTTCGTATGTGATCCCAGGGCAGGCGCACGGTCCCCACAGCGCAGGGCTGCCCCACGAACCTACCTGGGTCGGCACAACACAGAAAGCCTCCCAGACTCAGCGGTTCTCAAGAGTCGACCCCCAGAGGGCTGAGGCACCGTGAGCAATGCCGGTGGGTGACGGGTGCGTTAGTACGACGGGTTACTTGCCTATGGGTGTCCACGCATGCGACTACTCATGGTTTACCGCGACGGCTATCAAATGCGTGGCGTTCGCACGGTTCGTTAGTAAGGAGCTGCCAGGCCAGACACTTCCTTTAGTCTAACAGAGAGGATTCTAGCGGGCGGATTATAGTGGGACGAGTTGGTGATGGGGGTGGTCTCCGGCTAGAAAGACAGAAAGAGAGAGGTCAGGAGGCAGGTAGAATACCGAGCAGACGGTGGTCCCCAAGACACGGAGAGCGAGCCATCACCCCGCATGCTTCATGCAGACAGGCCAGCAGGACAGGTTGCCACCTGTAACCATTCTACCCCTGTTCTCTTCCATTCACGCAGCATTTCTAAACCCAGAAATGAGTGCTTTTTGCAGATGCAAATCTTTCTGAATATGGAAGTCATGCCTCCCAATATTAACACAGATATGCAATTACTGACAAGTCATCTGACATACACTCCACACTCCTCAGCCAATACAGTATGATCCCCTGCAGTTGTCTGTACTAGGGAACCAATAAGGGGCTTCCGAGAAGGAGGGCTTTTGAATTTTTATTTCCCTTTATGTAATAATAATCTCCCTCTTTTTCTCCTGTTGGGATGTTAGTGACCGCTTCTCACTGACTTTAGCAATAGTTTTCTCCAGCTTGTTCTGTATCTACTTACAGTTCACAGAGTACTAGAAAATCAAGGGTTTTGGAGTTCTCTACAATGTGTGCTAACAGGCTCAGGGTGAGTCCCCGAGTCCCCGAGGATCTGTCGCACGACCTCTTGCTCCCATTTTGGGTCCTAGAAGTTTTATCGTTAGCAGTGATTTTGCTCATTTTCTGGCTGGTAATGGTGTTTCTGATGGCCGAGGTTGCTGAATAAACAAACTCAGGGTAATGCAATATTCTCGTCCCCAAAGATCTCAACTTCAGCGAGGAATACTCTTCGCTTCCTCAACCCCCACATTTATTTCCTAAATGCATTAATCAGTTTTTGTGCGTATCTTGACTTCATATATTGGGGCGATAGTACGGTGGGGAGTGACTTTTATAACCAACGAAATTCAACAAATTCTACAAATGAAAACCTTTCTTCTTGATGAAACTCTCTCATTGAAATTTTTCAGGAAGACCCCTTCTGGGATGACTTGGAATTTTCTCCGGGATGGAAACACTAAATTGACCGAGTCAAATGTCCTTTCTTATGTACCAAGAAGAGAAGTTAGAAAAGTTAAAGAACACAATCGTGACGTGTTAAAAAAAATCACAAAGCTATAAAATAAAACTAGAGCTCAACGGAAAAACTGAAGCACAAGAGATACTGTTGCTTCCTGGTGGAAACACCAACCCCTTAGGCACAGACTCGTGGATGTCAGCAGAGTTCCTTTTGCCTCCCGCACCTAAAAAATGTCTAAGCGGCTCAGAAGGCAGGTTTCCTCTGGAAGGTGGATTCCAATTTAACGTCTTACACTAGTCTTATTATCGCACAAATACTCCATTTTGGAACGTGTAGTGGGGGATGCTTTACAGGCACACTAGCAGAGCCAAACCAACCAATACCAGCTGATTAACAGGAGTAAGTAAGTTAGTCACCTTCCTGCAGAAAGCCTACTGGCTACCGTGACCACTGAGATGTTCTAGCCACTCCCCGCCGGGAAAAAGCCTCCCATAATCCCCTTTGTACTTATGATCCTGCCAAACACACCTGCCCTTTCACTAGCACAGTGCTCTTTTCATTGAAAAGGGCCGTGTTTGTTTAACGAGTGTCCTGCATCTTGAAACTGCATCATTTCCCCCTTTGATGAGACAGATCTAGAGGCTAGAGGTCACGTGCACTTCACGTGTTTCGTGCAGTGCGTAGCATGATGTTGCATTTCGATGTCCTTTTGTTCCTCGACTGGCCCTGATCTTCCTGCTCGACCCACCCTGGCGAAGTCTTCACTGACCTCCCTCCCCCATCTTTGCACATGGCTTCTGTCCCATAGCCGCACGCCTCGGTGTCACCGTGAATTCTCATCAGGTGTATGTCTCTCTCCCCCAGTGAGAAATGGGTTCCGTCTCACTCATCTTCACATTCCTGCAGTGTCTGTCTCGGTGCGTTCCTTCAGCCACTGAATGTCTGACACCCGAGTAAGTGGAAGTTTCTCCTACGGTAGGAAACCATGGGTAGGCATACCCCATTGTGGTATCCGCCAATCTTTCCACGAAGTAAAAGTATCTGTTAGTAAATGACGCTATAGAGAAACCACCAACCAACCAACCAACCAACCAACCAAAAAGCTACAGTGACGTGTAGAATTTGGACCCTTGAGAACTCTGCCTATAAAGTATTTGCTCAATTCTTTAGCAGACGCTTGAAGTAAATACTACATAACAGGCTCGCTCTCCTCCCAGAGTTTAACCGTCAGGTAACGCACAGAAATGTACTCTGAGCAGCTAAGCAGTTACTGGAGGGGAGAGCAGGTGGTGGCAAGGGAATTGGCCAGAATTTGCACTTGACGAAGGGAACCTGTACTAGAAGATTCAATCACGGGTTCGACTCAATGAGGGAGTTTTCTTGGGAAAAAATGGATCTTAGACGATAAACTCAGTGACGAGCAGAATGCATCGTGGCATGGTGGCTTGGAAGGTGTTCTGTGCACGTGAGAGAGACTGGACCGAGGGCTGCAGCCCGAGAGAGGAAGGAATGCCAAGTGGGCTCTTTTCTGACCCTTTTGTCCTCGGTTCGAATGTCTTCCCTCGCCCTTCCTGACCCCGCCCCCCGCCCCGCCAATCACTTCACGGCATTCGTGTTCTTCATAGCGCTCAGCACTGTTTCTAACCGTGCATTCATTTTCTGGATTGGTGCCTGGGTCTCCCCACTGCATTGTTTGAGAGCAGAGACCACATACTCTACGTCTGTCACAGGTCCTCAGCATTTAGTGTGACGTGATTAGAAGGCGGTGAATGCATATTTATTAAACAACGGACGGACGTATGGAAGTGCCTGAACAGCGGTGGTTAGCCAGGTCAGAGCACAGGCCGCGTCCAGATGAGTAGGTTTGATGAGCCCGGGAATGTAACGCTTGGAGGCATGAGTTGGAGGCTTATATTGGAGGCGTCGCGTTCATGCAGAAAGCATCCTGAATCAGAAGTCGAAAGACGCCGACTCCAGTTCCAACTGCCAACTCGTAAAATTATTAACCCACTAC